>OMKP01086436.1:0-15620 GCA_900302375.1 Bathygadus melanobranchus | reverse complement strand
TCATTGCCGTTGTCATACCAACTGTGTGTTGATCTTGCCCAGACCATCCTGCAGACATTATCAGCCCCTCTGTCACTTTGACAAAATATTCACTTGGACACCTCAGCAGAGACACAGGAAACTCTCTGACTTCCTTCAAATCGGGTTGTGTGTGTGTGTGTGTGCATGTGTCTGTGTGTGTGTTTGTGTGTGTATGTGTGTGTGTGTGTGTGTGTGTGTGTGTGTGTGTGTGTGTGTGTGTGCGTGCGTGTGTGTGTGCGTGCCGTGTGTGTGTGTGTGACCTGCTCACAGACCCCCGTGCCGCGCCTCATACTTGGTGAGTATGCTCTTGGTCCGGCCGAGCTCCTTGCGCAGGTCGGCCACCTCCTGCCTCAGCGCCTGGTTCTCCTTCTCCAGGAAGCCCGCCCGGATGGCGATCTGGTTCTCCTTCAGCCGACGCGCATCCCTGGAACGCTTGGCGGCCACGTTGTTCTTCCGACGCCTGGCCCAGTATTTGTCGTCCTGCTCGATGGCACAAGGGGAGGGAAGAGGCGGGGACAAGTTAGTGAAATTGTAGAGCTAAGTTAAGACATTTCCCCTGAAAGGAGAAATATCAGAGAACTGTCGATCAAATCAAGAGACGTGCGAAGATAATAAAACAATTGGAATAAACATTGGGATATATTCAGATTCTGTATCCCGATGGGAAATGCTACTGGGAGTGAAGTGAGTTGACGTCGAGAGTTGGTTGTCCCGATTTATCCCCGATTGTCCTCAGCGTGTCTCACATTGGTCTGCTGACTCGAGAGTGCAAAGGATGAATACGTATTATTCAGTTGTAGATTTGGAGGCCCTAAGATGACATTGTGCATTTCTATTAATTATTTCTGTCCGTTTTTTCCAGACAGAGCGAGAAGATGGAAAGTCGTTACACGACTTCATTAGACACGATACAATAGAGTCTGTGTGTTCCCCAGACTCAAGGACAAACACACTCAAGAGCCACTTCATCTCCTTATGAAGCAACATTCAATATTTGTACAGTGCTTAACCAGATGCCCAAAAGCAAGTTACGATGATGTAATAAAATGTTTAATAAAAAATTATCTAAAAACACAAGGAGAATGATGGTCGTTTGGAGACGCTGTTCAGACACAGAGCGTGATGGTGCGTTGTCTTGTCTTGGCTGATAGGGGACCAGCCATTAGGTTCTGCTGTCAGCAACCAGAAGCCTCCAGCATTTCATTACTGGAGCCTGGCCACACATGGCCCTCTGGCTGCTATTGGCACAAATTAAAAGCCAAATCCTCTAAGCCCCTGATCATGCTTCACCATTGGTGAAGCAAGAGAGAGAGAGAGAGATGGGGAGATAGGGGGGCGAGAGAGAGAGAGAGCGAGACAGAGCAAGAGATAAATAGGGAGAACGAGTGATAGAAAGCAAAATACTGTATATAGAGGTAGATAAATACATAGATACCATAGATGGACAGAGAGAGGTGAATAGTGGAGGAGGAGAAAGAGAAGGAGAGGGAGCAGATGATAGAGACGATAAGAGAGGGGAGATAGAGTGTGCTGGCTGTGGTCTTTATTGTGACCACTAGGTGGTGCGGTTTTACTTTGCAATGTATGTCTCTTGTAGCCAATAGGATTCATAAGTTTCACTCTTGTTTGTTTGTGTGTCCGGGAAGCACGTGAGAGCCGCGTATATTATCTACTTTAAATCTGAAGCCACCCGTCATTGTTTTGCTGCAGAAGATTATAGCCTGCGAGTATGGACGCTTTGTAACGCTCGTCATGTGCCCGTTCAAAAGGTGCCTGTTCGGAACGGGCCGATTACATGGCCTCTGATACCGCTGCTTACAGCTTTCTCGGAACCGCTCGTCCAAACAACGGTGTAGTCGACACTGCACTTGTTCGGGTCCGGTGTAACAGTGAATAGGGCCCCCTGTTTTTACATTACACAGTAATAATAATAATAATAATAATAATCATAATTCATTGCATTTATATAGCGCTTTTCAAGACACCCAAAGCGCTTAGTAGTGAGTGTGTGTGAGATTCCTCTAATTATAATTTTACTATACTATTGTCGTATTTTGGGATCACATTTGGTTTATTACAAAGACACAAAGATAATGCTAATTCCATGGGCCATATGTTTCAAACAATCATACAGAAAAATATGCATGATTGTTTGAGAGAAAGATTGACTCAGAGACACACTCAGAGACACTCCGGTGATAATCTTATCTTAATCTTAACTAGCACACTTAACGAGTCTGATCTGATGATGCATGCTGCAGCCAGAGGCTTTAGACCAATGGGAATGCACGGATACAGCTGGCCTATCACATGGTCAGGTGGACTAGCAGGAGACAGAGAGAGAGAGAGAGAGAGAGACATGCAAAGAGAAAGGGGAACAAAGACAACGATAGAAAGCAACAGAGACAGAGATGGAGAAGGATAGAGGGAGAGACAGAAAGAGATAGATGCAGACAGAGACACAGTCAGCCAGAGCTAGAGAGCCAGATGCAGAGAGACTACCTCCCTTTCCTCTTTACATCCCCTTGAGCCCCGTCATGGCCGCCAGGGAGCTCTAATCACCACTAATGAACCTGCCGCCCGCCCCCACACACACACACACACACACACACACACACTCACCCTCCCCACCGTCTGCGCAGCAGCACTGGTGGGGGGAGTACTAACACCTCATTTGTACGACACTTATAGCAACGCTAACAAGTTCGCATGATGATCGGCCGATAATTATGTCCATGATTTAATTCATATTTGTTTTGTTGTTGAAAAATAACTCGCAGTTTGATCCAATCTGATAACCTTATTATTCAGGAATTGAAGTCTTGTGAGGGTAAGTACTGCGAAAACTGTACTTGTAACAACAGACAGAGGTCATCGCTACCAAGCAGTCCGAGGACATAACCATTGCACTGATGTAATCAGGGGTCATGACGCCTGAAACCAGGCAGGTCATCTACAGGAGGATACATCTAATCTGGGAGAATACGGTGGCCACTCAGCGCCTCGCAATCTCTTCTCAAGTCCTCAAAACACAGACCACAGCAGTCCTATGTCGGAGGATGAGTTCATGAATTCATGTTGACGATATGACGATGTTATTTAAGGTCTTTGTGTTTTAGGGGCCAATTTGCTGTGTAGACTGATGGCAAATCTGTTAAATTAAATTGTATTAAAAAGTCAAGTCAAATATGTTATGTGATAAACGTAAAACTCACTTTTCAAAACGAGGCGGTCATGCAAGGTCACCAAACGTCGAAACGTCAAAACCAACTCCAAATTACCTTGCAGTCCTCGGGGATGTAGACCTTCCGTGCCTTCTTGACCATGGGCTGGGGCTTCAGCTCCTCGGCAGAGAACTTGCACTTGCGGGGGTCGAACATCTCCTGTCCCGGGATGCTGGACAGCGCCAGGTCGGCCGGGTCGGGCTCGTAGCCCACCGGTACCTGGATGGAGTCCGGGTCGATGGGGCTCGGTGTGTTTCTGGAGGTGGGGAGGCCTGAGAAAGAGTGAGCGAAAAGGTTTCAGTTCACATGCTGCTGGATGTTTATGATTCATTGTTTCATGTGGAAATCTGATCCATGTAATCCAATGGGACACTTAACTAAGGAAATAATGAATCGTTATATAATATTTGATGTGTTATTTTATACCTAGATGCACCTTTGCTACAATGCTACAATGTATACATATTTTATGGTAAACGTACAATATACATAAACATTTCTTTGAGATGAGGACTTTGTTTGGTAACATTTGGTGTAAGAATCGGCCGATAACCTTAAGACTGATAATCTACAGTGAACCGATACTACAGGGTTCAAAGATAAAGTTTACAACCATAGCTGTTCTGTTCTTTTCTGTTGATATAACAACTGACATCTCTATCCTGTGACTGCTCTTCCTGAATTTCCTTCCAGGAATGAAAGTGTTAAGTGTCATCTTTAATAGAATGCCTCTTCAACTACATTTCCTTTATTTCATTATTATTTATTTTACCTTGAGTCTTTCAGCCAAGATCCTCCCGTGCACACCGGTATATGGTCACTTAAACGTTAGAGTTAAACTCTAAAATGTTCTAACAATTTGTTCCTAAACATAAATCAACGACGCCACAAAAACACAACAGATCGCCGTGACACACTATAACCACCAGGGGGCAATAGATACGGCGTCAACTTGACATGTGAGTCCGTATTGGCCGCTGCAGGTAAACAATACAATTTGCACTACTGAATATAAATATTGAAACGGTAGGAAGACAAATGGATTGCGGATGCCGCATCTGACGCACAGTGCCACCTCACACAAAAATGTTCTCTCCCATAACGCCCCCTCGGCCTCTTTGAGAGCGTGATTCAGCGCATCCTTAAGCTTCTCAAGAGTACTCGCCTCCTGTTTCAATTTTCCTGTGAATGCAACTCTGACCCAACTAATATGCGTAAAAGGCCTCCCTCCTCTGGCTCTCCTCTCCTGCCAGCTCCCCCTCTCTCCCCCTCTCCCCTCTTCTCTAGATCCATCTCCCTTCTCCCCTTATCTTTCCACCCATCCATCCATCCTCCACCCATCCAAATGTAAAGCGCTTTGGATAAAAGCGCTATATCAATGCAGTCCATTTACCATCCATGTTATGTAACTGCATGGCAACTACAATACAAATCATCCCTTGGGCAACAGACTTCATGACAATGATAAGTTGAATTTTATTAGCTTTTCATGTTGTATTGTGTATTATTTTCGATGTTAGTGATTTCATGTCTTATAACTTTATCGGTATCAGTAAATATCGGTTATCTGTCCATAACGGAAAATGTATTCTCGGTATCAGCCAGTTCTGTCTAGTGTGTGTGTGTGTTTGCAGACGTAGAGCGAGGGGCAAGCCGGGTGTAGGCAGAGAAACAGGAGCCCCTCTGTTCTTAGAAGTGTGTACTGTTTGTTTTGTGTGTTCAGCTGGCTCCGGTCAGCAGCCACGGGGAGGTCAGTGTCAGTTGGAGAGAGGGGCCCCCACGAGGGAGGCTCCCCAATAGGGACAACACAAGTTGCTAGGATCTAGCCTTCAACAAATAAACTATGAATGATGTATATCAACCAGAAATCCACAATCAGTATATTTCTTTCGTACACCTAAATACCCCAAATGTTCACACCACATAACCACGAATTAGAGCTTTAGAATTTAGAATTCAGAACTGAAAAATCCACTGAAGGACTCAGGGTTCATAACTTAGAATTCAGAATTTACAAACTGGTGGGCAGTGAAAAAAAGGTGTTGTTGCTCAGTGTGCGTCTTGCCGGATGTACGTCTCGCTGAACCAAACATTCACCCAGGAGCCCCGACACGTGACACACACGCTGGTCACACAACGTGTGTGTGTGTGTGTGTGCGTGTGCATGTGTGTGTGTGTGTGTGTGGGTGTGCGTGTACGTGTGTGTGTGTAACTTTACCAGATTTAATCAGCGGGAGTCGTTGTCGTCAGAACAACGACACCGCCTTCTGTCTCTCACCCCTTATCTTCTCAATATAACTTTATATATAAGTTATATTGAGACATATAGGTATAGGACAGAGCTCTTAACTTCACTTATTTGTAGCCCTCAGGGACTCGTGTCTATACATAGAAACATAATCTATAGTGTCATCTGGGACACATACTCCAATGTCTGCCTTTCCTTCTTCTGTTGTTTTGTGTCTCCTTTCACAAGGGAGTGACAGCTCTTTTGTCTGGCGCTGTCACGCAGGTGCCTCTGTTTGGATTGATGTGTGCATGGGCTGTGTGCGCATCAAAGTGTGTGTGTGTGTGTGTTGTGTGTGTCTATCACTAATTGAAGCCAGTGTTTTGAATTATTGTGTTGCTATATCAATAAACAAAGAGAATCTCCCATGGCTATTTAACATAGCTTCATATATACAGTATTTGTGTGTGTATATATATACACACACACACACAATAACATCAAGTTAACAATCTATCAGTATATGCATATAAAGAAGAACATAATATGAATGTGATATAAACGAGAATGTGGCACGTAACATGGCCCGGTTTTGGAAGGTACAGCCTGTACTGAAAATACTGAGCTCATGCCAGAACATGCTCCCCGGTAGGCGCCTCTCTCTCTCTCTCTCTCTCTCTCTCTGTCTCTCTCTCTCCCTCTCTCTCCCTCTCTCTCTCCCTCTGACATTCAAACACACAGAGACACACGCACGGAGAATCCTATCTGTGATGGTTTTATGACGTCTGTCCATCTCATTGGATTCGAGGCCGTGTAAGAGTTGAGGAAGCGCCAACAAGTCTAGTAAATACATAAGTACAGTTGTACTCACCGTGACTCCCTCGTTGACGCAATTAAACGCAATCAAATCCAACCAATCACGACCATGCATCAGTAATCGATTTCACACCACGTCTACGCTTAGTCACACATGCACTTTTTTCTTACAAGTGAGGCTCAGAACCATCAAAGCATAAAACGTACAGTGGAGTCAATGCAAAAAAACAACAGCAAACTGGACAGAATACAGAGTGTTGCTACAGAGATCACGAGGCGAGTAGACACAGAGTCTCCACAAAGTGTGTTCCGTATTCCGATTCAATATCGTCAACGACTCTTTCATTCGATTCACCGCTTGAACTCAAAAAGTCTCGAAAGGATTGAAGATCAACCTCTGTAGTCAAGTGCTATAGTTTTATGGTGGCTGCTAGGGTGTAATATGTTGCTTCTCAGGTGTTTTGGACAGTTGCTAGGGTGTTCTGCACAGTTGCTAGTATTCTGGATGGTTGCTAGGGTGTTCTGCACAGTTGCTAGTATTCTGGATGGTTGCTAGCGTGTTCTACACAGTTGCTAGTATTCTGGATGGTTGCTAGCGTGTTCTACACAGTTGCTAGTATTCTGGATGGTTGCTAGCGTGTTCTACACAGTTGCTAGTATTCTGGATGGTTGCTAGCGTGTTCTACACAGTTGCTAGTATTCTGGATGGTTGCTAGCGTGTTCTACACAGTTGCTAGTATTCTGGATGGTTGCTAGCGTGTTCTACACAGTTGGTAGTATTCTGGATGGTTGCTAGGGTGTTCTGCGTGGCTGATAGATGTTATGGTGTTCTAGGGTGTTGGTAGTTTGGGAAGAATAATACAAATAATATATATGATAGATAACAGTCAGGCTACTTGATGAGCCACAGCCTTGTAAAGTTACATAATATTACAGAGTACACAGAGCGCTTCAGGCTACACAACAACGATGTTCGTTGAGTATCATCATCATCGTCATCATCATCACCATCGTCAGAGCCAACTATTGGCTGCTCTGTTGTGGAATATTTTAAAGCGATAATATTTGACATCTTGCAGAGAGGGGGAGGTGGATAAGACTATTTCCAATCTGGTCCCTCTTTTAGAGCACGAGGACATGTGTCAGGTGTGTGTGTGTGTGTGTGCGTGTGTGTGCACGTGAACAACTGCACAGGAAGCAATCGTCCAAAGTAAAAGCGTGTCCTGTCTCGTTGTTCCGGACTCTTGATTTGGGACAGACGACAGCGTCTGTAATCTGACTTCCATGATCGCTAGTCTGCGCTGGTGAAAGCTGCCAGATGTCGGGTTCACCACCACACCCCACGGTCCCACGGATTATACTTACTGAAAATACTTCCTTAGCCTTTGTGTCTCTCCGTTGTACAGGCGTATACTTATATCACAGGCAAATAACAATATTCTCGCCTGCTGCAGTTGTGTTGAACTGTTGTTTGCTGTACATACTGGCTGCACCTTATGGTCACTGTTATATGCTGTTTGTGGATTGTGTGTGTGTGTGTGTGTGTCTGTAATTTCCTGTGTGCACATTACCTGCTCTTACGGGACTGCTGTGCATGCAGTTCGGCAATGCCGCGGTGGACGTGTGTGTGGCGGTGACGATGGCGTGGTTGCTATGGTCCATCACCGAGGGCGATGGCGTCGCGGCCGGGGTTGCCGGGGGCATCTGGATTGGCGGCTGGTGCTGCTGGTGCTGCTGGTGCTGCTGGTGCTGCGGGGCCTGTGATTGGTGCTGGTCGTGGTGGTGGTGGTGGTGATGGTGGTGGTGGTGGTGGGCGGGGCTGGAGGGGATGCCGTTCTCGGACAGGAACTCCTCCAGGTCCATGTACTCCAGCTGGAAGTTGTCCTCGTCATACGGGAGGGTCTTGTCCCACAGGGTGGGTCCCAGGAAGGCCGACTGGGGGGCGTTCCTCTCCTCCTCCTCCAGGTTCTTCTCCTTCTCCTGCTCCTTGCTGAACACTGGGGGAGGCACAGTTAAGATGTGGATAAGGATGGATAGGGTTAGAATAAGGGTAGGATAGGGTTAAGATATGGATGGATATGGTTAAGATAAGGGTAGGATAGGGTTAAGATATGAATGGATATGGTTAAGATAAGGGTAGGATAGGGTTAAGATAAGGATATGATATGGTTAAGATCGGGGGAGGATAGGGTTAAGATATGGATGTATATGGTTAAGATAAGGGTAGGATAGAGTTAAGTTAAGGATGGATAGGGTAGAGATATGGGTATGATAGGATTAAGATAAGGATGGATATGGTTAAGATAAGGATAGGGTTAGCATAAGGATGGATAGGGTTAAGATAAGGGTATTATAGAATAAGTTGAGTGTAGGTTAAGGGTAGGATATGTTTAAAATAAGGACAGGATAGGGTTAAGATAAGTGTAGTATATGGTTAAGATAAGGTTAATATAAAGGTGGATATGGTTCATATATTGTTAAGATAAGGATGGGTAGTGTTCATATGAATTTAGGGTATGGTTAAAATAGGGGTATGACAGTATTATGATAAGGGCAGGATATGGTTATGATAAGGAGAGGATAGTGTTTGGATAAGTGTAAGATAGGGTTATGATAAGGAGAGGATAGAGTTAAGATAAGGGTTGGGTATGGTTAAGATAAGACAAAGGGAGAATCCTTTTAGACACACTTTATCAGCTTGAGACCCAAAAGACAAATGTGGTGTCTCCCCAGAATTGCCATAACATCTACATGTATAAACTACTAATGAAGAACACAACAAACCAGGAATTTAAAATGCATATGAAATGTGTATTTATTTAATTAGAAATAAGAAGTAAAGTAAAGTTAATTACAATAAAAAGTACATCGCAGCAATAATCACGGTCGCGGCGTCTAAATTGTGAGTTATTCACAAGATACAGCACCAGTAGGTAAGATTTGAAAGCAATAATTTGAGAGTCATTCGTTAGAAACGCTAAAGCCATTGACCACTTTCGGCTCATTTCTGACCAATCACGGGATCTCTTCCCTGATTGGTTCAGGGAATCCTTCTTGTCAATCACAGGTGCGAATGCAGCGATTCCCAACCGCAGAGAAACGTGGGGAGCCAGAGAGGGTGGAAGCGTGTTTTGGGTCTTTTTTTTATTTTTTCGAAATCTTGCTCTCAAATCTTACCGAAAGCACCTAAGGAGCAGATTGTCATTGGACAGTGAATACAGAGACGTGCCACACAACTCCCCAGCAAGGTTTTTTTTTGCGGTTTAAGTTTACATGCCAACATTCTGAGTTCGAAAAAAAAAAACATTCTGAGCCATCACGGAAGCGAGGGAAAGTAGGAAAAGTTGAGTGCTGGAAACATATAGGAGGGGATATCCATATTTAGCAGAGCTAGTGGGTGTTGTATGTATGTGGCCAGGGTGGAAGTATACAGAGGCTACAAACAGAGTCGATGGCTTGAGTAACAGGGCAACCTGTACCCTATTAACCACCACCGGAATAAAGACAGCAGGGGATAGGGAAGGTTTTGTCAACTCTAATTCTAGAAATACAGTCAAGACGTCTGAATGGATATGGAATATAGAGTTCCCTTATTGTTTTTGCTTGTTTGCTTGTTGTTATTGTCGTTGTGTTGTTTGTTACTGAGTGGAGATAAAGGGAGGCATTCTCACATTTGACAGCCTAGAAGAGAACGGAAGGGTGGAGGTCAGCCAGCATAACTGGAATTCTTCTCAACACATGCCTGATTACATTAGATTCCACATGATCGGCTCCCCCAACGTATATATCAACCAAATAAGTAGCTCGTGATAAAAACACTTAAAATAAAGACCATGAATAATAATAATCATCATCATAATAATAATCAATCATAACGGCGATAACAACAATAATAATACGACAGTAACAATGCAAACAATAACAATAATCATAATAATTGGACGCTAGATAGATCAAATGTACTTTTGCAACACAGTTACTTTATGTTTGCTCTACCTTCATGGTGGAGAGGCAGTTTCATCGGGTTTTCCAGCAGAGATTTGAGGACGCCGTGTGTCGCTGAAGGTAAAAAACTTGGATTCACAGGGAGATGTCTGGACATTTTCTCCATTGTGGTGACTTAAATAACAGTAAAATATCAGTAAAAGCCTGCGATAGTCCTCCTTGTCTCCAAACAGAAAAAAAGACTAATCTTACATGTAAAAAATAGTCGAAAGAAAAAAACTAATGGGAAAAATATGTATTGAACACAAGAGCTCAAAAACACAAGCCCGTCTGCGAAGGACCGACAGAATGTGAAGAAGTGTTTTGGTTTGCGTGCAAAGCTGGCGACTCTGCAACCGGCGGTTCCACACGAACACGCACACGAACACACACACTGGGCTTCACAAGACGATCACCGATTCCATGTGTGAGGACTGAGGTGCGTGACGTCAAAGCGTGACAGGCAGCCAGCAGCACGACGGTATAGTTGAATTATAGATCCAAGGATGCGACCGTACAGTGGGCGGAACCTCGCTCAGTGAATCAACCAATCACTGATCCCGAATTCCCAGTGGGCGTTACCGACCAACCGTACAAACCAATGGTAACGGGGCGAGGCACCGCCCACTGTACGTCGGATTGTTTATTGCTTTCCTTCTCACAAATGTTGATATACATGCATATATATATGCATATAAGTGCAAATTGAACCAGGCCACCATTGAAAACGACAAACATTGATAGAAAACATGAATGAACAAAACTACAACAACAGGAGGCCCTACACTTTACGTGGCCTATAATAATGAGACTGGGGTTCAGGAAACAACTATGAACCACAAACGACAGATACTACAGCAAAAATATAGCTTCTATAAGCGCGATGAGCGTGTGTCATGTGTTGGAGTATGTGGGCGGGGTGATGAGTGGCGTAGACCCGTGTTTCACTGGTCGTACATGTTCCACCACTAAATGTCAGGGACCTTTTCCCTTCAGATGGGCCCTGGGTGAGCGCAGGGGACAGCGTGGGCCTCTGCTGTGCTGTTTTCGCCTGTCACGCTTTTGCGCAGACTCTCCCCCCGCCAGCCTAGCAGAATGGCGGCTCATGTGAGGGGGCGGGGCTGACCTATTTTAGTCCAATAGCGAGGCGCGTACGTTTTGCCGTCAAGCCTTCTGCCGTCCGCCGCCCGGTCACGTTGAATCTCATGTGCTTTTGTGCGGAGTAGAAAGAAAAACAAATCATGCAACAAAAAAAAGGGAACGACGTCTTGCACCGCGTGTTAATAGCCGAAGAAGCGGTTTGAGCAAAGCAAATGTCGCAGATGAAGCCCGACGTAATTTAGTCTACCTTTAGTGGCTTTTAAAACATTATGCTATATTGTTGGCTATCTCCGGCCATCTAGCCTACAAAAAACCGAAAATTGCTGTGATAGTGAAAGTCGCTCTTATTGCTGGGATATATACTATATAGTAGGCCTATAGTAATATACACATACACACACACACGTTTTAACTAATGTTTTTTAATTCTGGAAAGCAATTGCTTGAAAAGTGCACTATGAATAAAGTTGTAATAATGATTATTATTATTATTATTGTTGTTGTAATGTAAGAATACAGCGAGACCACACAGATAAGTCGCAACCCCAGTGGAGACTTTCCCACAAATCCCACACATCCTGCTTATTAAACGACCGTGTTGTGAGGACCCCTGCGAGGGGAAAGTAGGACAGCTGAGCCTCTGATGGGGTTTAAGGTTTTAACAATGCGATGAGCGGGCGAAACCTTTCCTATTGTATACCAAGCGCCCTGGATCGTGTATGTTAAGATATTAACACTTCGTTTTCCAAACTGCCCCGTGGTGATATTGAGTGAAAAATGTATTGAAAAAGAACGATTTGAGAGCTTTCTTTCCATTACTGTCTATGGATGTTGCGTGACTGGTGGGCGTTGGGTGTCTGCTGGAACATTTGCCATTCACTAGAAGTGTAGCCTGGGCGCATCTGTATCATATTAAAAAAAAAGGAAAATATGAATGTCCAAATGTAGGCCTATGTGAAAATGTATGTGGAAAACGGCCTTCATTGAGTTGTCGTGTCAGTTCAGAGTTGAATGAGTTAAATTGTGACTCGTTTAATTCTGTGTCTATTAAAACTCAAAATCTTTTCTTCCTTTCCTTTCCTTCTTGCACACACACACACACACACAATCTAATCCATTGTAAGTGTTTTGCCTCACAAGGCGTCAAGTTAGCTTGTCTATACGCAGAGCTGAGCGAGCTAGCCCAGCCCATGTTCACGGTGCTGATGAGCCCTCAAACTCCCCCTTCCTCTCCCCAGAGATCCCAGATCAGTGGACCAAGAACTATTAAAGGTTCAAATATATACCAGTGTTAAAACAACATGGTGGACGGTAATGTAAAGTAACAGGTTAAAGAATTAAGTCAGGAGACTCAAAGGGGAAGAATGTTAACATTTAAAGGATGAAAGGATGACATTTCTAAATCTATAGTGTGTGTGTGTGTGTGTGTGTGGCATGTCCGTGTGTGGGTGTTATCCGTTGATGTTTGTGCATGTGTGTGTACAGTACCATGTGTGTACATATATGTGTGTGTGTTTATGTTTACAGTATGCTGTTTGTACATACGTGTGTGTGTAGTTTACATGTGTGTGTGTGTGTGTGTGTGTACAGTATGCTGTTTGTACATACATGTGTGTGTAGTTTACGTGTGTGTGTGTGTGTAATTTACGCGTGTGTGTGTGAGCATGAGGATGAGTGACTGGCGGGGGCGGTCAGTGTTAATATGTTTATGAGCGTGTGTCATGTGATCAGAGTTTCCAGGCGATGGTGATATTTATAACCACACCTGCTGCCAGAGGGCCATAATCAATACGCCTTCCTCTCCCCTCCCTGACACACACACACACACACACACACATAGTCCAATGTCAAGTCCTAGTTCATCTGTTTTGGCTTCAATCCAGTCTTTCTGTCTGATCCTACTGTGGGAAAGAGACAGAGCAAGAGTGTGTGTGAGAGAGAGAGAGAGAAAGAGAGAGGAGAGAGAGAGAGAGAGAGAGAGAGAGGAAAAAATAAACCTTGTTTGCTTAAGCACTTTGTAGCAGCACTATGGTCCCTATTGTGGCCTGGGGGGACCACAATAGGCACCATAGTTTGCTACTACAAGCTGTATGGAATGCGGCCCTTGTTACTGGGGAGTGGGGACAAAGGGGGAACTTGGCCAGGTTTGAGAACGGTGCTCAACGTTCCTCTGGAGATGAAGGAGGAGATAAGAGTCACTATCCCACGTCTCAGGCGACTTCTTCATGGCCCCCCGGAGAAGCAAACAAAAAACAAACCATTCCCACTCCTCTGTTGTCGGCTTCAAACGGAGCCACAGTCGAGGAGAAACAGAGAAAGGAGGAAATGAAGGAAGGGGGAGCTGGAAAGAAAGAAGCGCGAGAGAGAGAGAGGGGATGTTTTTTGACCTTCGGCGGAATCTTTATTAACTGGCAGCGAATTTAAGATTTTTCGAATGTGTTTGAACGCTGCAAGTTGTAAGGGGAAGAGTACAATAAAGTGAAGGGCAAGGAACAACATGGTTACATAAATTACAATTAAATAACACAGCTTTAGAGAGAGAACAAAATACAAATAATATACAGTATATATATATATATATAGAGAGAGAGAGAGAGAGAGAGACTGAATGTGAATGTTATGTTACAGGTTCATCCTTGCCACTAACGCTATGCTAACAATACACGATCGTCACACGACACCATCGCATTAACACTTAACCACCACTTAACGTTACTAAATCTTCACGAATAACTTATTTTCATGCTTCAAACCCCCCATTTTACAGATCAGGACGTGGTTTGGAGGTGAACCATTAGTTACGGACCACATTTTGTCTCGAGGGACTGGACTACAGCTAGACACGATTTCAGCAAGGAAAAGTCGTATTTGTACAATAGGTCCCCATTAAATATTAAGGCATGGGGGGGGTGACATTGCATATTTTGTAGCCTACACCTGAAACACTGAGTCAAGCTAATCGCTCACTGCTACCGCCGCCTCTAGCTACACAGATGTGTTGGTCTTCCCTTTCTGCTCCTCCCTCTTCTCCTCCTCGTCCTCCCCTTCTCCCCTCCCTCCCTCCGTCACCCGCTCCGGAGCTGGGGGGGGCCTCGGAGCGGTGGGGGTCACGGGGTGAGTCCATGAGGTTGTCTGGGTAACATGACTAACAGATCAAAAGTGAAAAAAGGAAGGAAATAAACCCACAAAGTTGTTTAATGGTTCGCCGAAGGCAAAAATCAGTCACACTGGATGAAGTTTGAACAGTGGTGTAGTCTATGTCAGCGGTCCCCAACCACCGGTCCGCGGACCGGTACCGGTCCGTGGGTCATTTGGTACCGGGCCGCACAGAAAGAATGAATAAAAAAATATTTGATTGATTATCAGAGTCTAAAAGATGTTTTATTTTGAAAAATGACCGGATACATCCGTCTGTGCGTCTGTGTCTCTTGACACATGTCAAGACGCTCGAGAGTTCGAGCAGTACTTCCCAACCACAAAAGACCCACGAACTGCGAAAGAATGGATCCGCGACCCATTTGTGAACAAACCAGGTGAATCGAGCCTGTCCGTGCCAGAAGAAGATCAACTGCTGGAGATTGCAAATGACGGTGGCCTTAAAAGTATGTTTCAGACAACAACTCTGCCGGTATTCTGGATTAAAATCAAGGCAGAATATCCTGAGATCGCCAAAAAAGCACTGAAAACCCTGCTTCCATTTCCAACATCCTATCTTTGTGAAGCGGGGTTTTCTGCAGTGACACTTCGGGTGTCACTGTCTCCCATTGCCCCTAGATTAGACCGGCTCGTTGCAGAGACACAAGCTCAGGGCTCCCACTAATTCAGCGTAATGGTGAGTTGTATTTTTTATGCACTCTATATTTATTTTTATGCCGGTCGTATCATTTTATTTCGCCATATTTATCCCCCACACCTTGAAGGCCGGTCCGTGAAAATATTGTCTTACATGAAACCGGTCCGTGGCGCAAAAAAGGTTGGGGTCCGCTGCTCTATGGTGAAATGACAGCAACACGTTGACTTGAAAAAAAACCCAGCTAGATTGATCATCACTCTGTGTGTGTGTGTGTGTGTGTGAGAGCGTGTGTGTGAGCGAGGGAGTGGTGCACATCATGAAACATCTTGCACAGAGCTGTGTGCAGTTCAGGGCATTTCTAACCCCACATTTCCACTGAACATGAAACTGAAAATGTGAAAAGATAACAGCAATGACTATGTTTCATGTTGATTTAGGTATTGTTATGTATGTT
>OMKP01086434.1:0-15784 GCA_900302375.1 Bathygadus melanobranchus | reverse complement strand
ACCTGGCGTTTTGATGCCCTCGCGTGACGCCTGTCGTTAGTTTATTGTCGACTGTGTTACTGTAGTGTTCTGCATGTACTACGTGGTGCGGGGCGTCCTGCAGGAGAACAGGCAGGAGCTGTGTGCCTTCCTGCTGACCCTGCTCACTGTGGTGCTCCGCTCCGTGGTCAACTTCAGCCTCCTGTCACACGAGGACCAGCAGCAGGGCATCGTCATGGTGAGGCCCGCGCTCACGCCCCCCTCTCTCTCTGACTCCTTCCCTGCCTCACTCTCTCTGTCTCTCTCTCTCTCTCTCTCTCTCTCTCTCTCTCTCTCTCTGACTGTTTCCCAGCCTTGCTCTCTCACTCTCCGATTCCTTCCCTGCCTTGCTCTCTCTCTGGCTCCCTACAGCCCTCCCTCCCTCTGCCCCACCTTCTCCTCCTTCCTTAGTAAGACTGTGTACTTGTTTAGGTACAGTAAGGAGGTACTGTGTGCGGACTATATTATAAAGATCACACTCATAGGCCAACATGCTGGGAAGAACGGATTAGTCATAGCGACAGGTGTGCCACATAAAAATACAAATAAATCAAAGTGCACGTTCCATGCAAGAATAAGATTCAACTCCTCACCCGTCTCCTCAGGCGAGGTTTGTGTGCATAGTGTGTCTGGGCGGGGTCCACGTCATCTGCACCTGCCTGCTCATCCAGAAGTCTGATATGATGGCCTTTCGCGTGGGCGGGGCTCTGGAGAGCGTCCAAGAGCAGTACTTCCTGCTCAACCTGTGCTTCTCCATGGTGACCTTTGACCTGCAAGCTCAGGTAAGATGGTACCGGCGAGACAACGGCCGGTACCATCATCGTTATTGTTATTTTATGTGTAACTACAGGACCATACTGGTGTCATTTTGACTCGTAACGGTCAAAGTGACACCAGTATGGTCCTGTAGTTATAGTTCATGAAATAACAATTGAATTGGTTTACTTAAACTTAAACATGCACAGTATAACATCTTTATTCCAATACAGTAGGCCTATATGTAGCCTACAACACTGAACACATAAACCGATCAACCCTAAGTTTTAAACCTGTCGAAGCGCTCATTTGATCCAGTATGACGAACTACAACACGTATGACCCCAAACTACACAACATGTGATGTTTTCAGCAATCACGGAGAGCAATATTTATTCAGGTAAAGATATTCAGAATAACTATGTAATGAAAATGTCTTCCCCCACCTCTCAGCTGTGCTTGTGTATCCTGATAACGTCGGGGTACGACACTACCCTCTGGAACGGCATTCTGTTCGGGTGCGCCCTCGTGTGGTCGTGTCTCACCGCTGCGGTCGGCCTGGTTGCTGTGAGCTGCATACTTTCACTTACTCGCTTACTGTAGTGCGGTTCCTTGTTTTTACTGCTACCTGTACTTTCATGTTATTATGGTTACTGCCACTTGTAAAAGTAACTTAAACTTGATACTGCTGTTACTGTTCTTTGTGTACATTGTACAAGTAATAATAATGAGGATAATTCAGTTTCAGGTGATGGGTTGTAACTTCTTTGCTCTCAGAGGTATTTAGTACTTTTGTGATATGTGTGCGGTATTCTTTTCTCTTGTGCTTCCTGTTCCCTAGATTTTTAAAGAAGCCCGCGTCCTGCTTTTTGTGTTCGTCCTCCAAAACATTCCACAAGTTGCCTTTTTCATCTATCTCATGTACACGGTGAGTTGCAAACGTTCAGAGTTCAGGCGGTAGACAACAACGGCATACAAAAGAGGCAGATAAGATGGCTAAAGTCACCTGAAAGGCCGACTGTGTGTTTAACATCCATCACTGTCACGTCAACTTCAACACTTTTCACACATTAGCGGTGGGGGAAAGAAAATATAAATATAATAAGGATTTTGTCTTTCAACAAGTCACGTGTAGAATTACAACATAACTACTGGCACTGCTACTCATCTGTCCATTGTGAGGACACAGGATTTATATACTGTATATAGAAAAATACATTGTAATTAATATGAGGGAGATGACGCTTATATAATGGGATTGAAAACTTCTTTCCTCCAGGACTTTTATTTTGTATTTTTTCCAATCTGTTTTAGGCTTGACAAACTCCTCCTTCCTTTTCTTGCCATTCCCATTTTGTATGCATACTGTGTGTGTGTGTGTGTAGGTCATCAGCAAGTGGGTGGGGGACACCAGTGGACCCCACATAGTGGAGGCTGCTAGCGTGGTGGGGGCCCTGGTCTCCGTGGGGATCAAGATGGTGCTCCTCTGGGCCCTCTATCGCCTCGTCAAGAACTTCCAACCAGGCTTGAGGTGGAGGAGTGAGTAGAGCTGTTTTCTGATTCGTTGTTTTTTTTTTTTTTATATATATATAAATATTATTTTATTGTATTTTTTTTCTTTTTAAGTCAGCTATTAGCGACATTTCAGTAAAAAAGAAAAATATTCTGCCCAAATGCTTTTTCCATCTTTGAGATTGAGATTCAAACCCAGCACCTTTCAGCTGGGAGTCCAACACCCTAACCACTACTAGATGATGTTGTATCCAACGCCTCATGGTTAACCTATGACCTCACTGTGCCCCCAGTGAGAGCTGACCAGAGCCCGGCTCCTCACCGGGAGGCGGAGGCATGACGGGACCTCAGAGGATGTGGAGGAAGTCAAACGGCATGATCCCATTGGTCCAAATTGTTAACGTGCATTGTGCTGCTTTACAACATGTCAACTACTACTGAACTCGGTATTATTTTGATACATATGCATCGCCCGTTAACACACTGACAGATTTCTTGACTAGCGTCATTTGTTCCAAGGTTTTTGTTCCTGTTTGGTTAAATTCTTGTATATTTTGTGGGAACACTGAAATGGCTTCAGCACAACTTTAGGTTTTGTACTATATGTTTTTATATATATATATTTTTTAGACTTTGGGTACTATTAACCAGAAGATAACGATGTACTGTACTGCGAATTGGGAACAATTAAAATTGACCGACAAACATAAAACCCAAATGGTTTAATGAAAAACACACACACACGTTTCCAAGTTAAAGATTTGTAGTTTATTAAAGTGCTCTGGGCGAGAACAAAAATAGCTGAATTCATACAGAATTATTTACAAATGTGCCATTACAAAAGTTAGAGCTGAAAGTTAGAGCAAAGACTGGACTACTTGGCGTAATGTAAAAAAAAGAAAAAGTCTGTAGTAGTTAATGACAGAGAAAAAAACATCAGAATGATCCGTTTCAAGAGACACGCTTGAAAGGGACACTGGCGTTCATGTTTCACTGTACACTTCCCTCGTTTCCTGTGAATGATCCGCCAGTGGTTCTCACAGACTTCAGTAAGATCCTTTGTGTAACTGTTGGGCCACTAACTTAACCGGTAAACGTGTAGTAAACATATCCCCCCCCCCACCCGAACCGCTGGGAGGACATTGAATTCATCTTAACTCAATAATCGTCTTGATTCAATAATCCGTTGATTGAATCCCAACACGGAGAGAGTACCCAGATCGGCTCGTCTTCTCTCAGCAGTGATGCCCCCCAGTAAACATGCTTCGCAGACTGAGCAGACGAACGGAATACGTCGCACACATCGTAAGCTCAACATTTACAGACAATTAAGAGGAATGTTTTCTCTTGGTCTCAAAAAACCGTACACTAGTGACAGTGATCGACTGGAACACTGAACCATCGGCTGGTCAATTCGTGACTGAATATATCTATATGTATATCTATATATCTATATATATATCTATAGATATATAGATATATCTATAGATATATAGATATATATATAGATATATAGATATATATATATATATGAAAATCCCCTTTTAAAAAGACAAACCTTACACATTATACATGGTATACGTATTCAAAACAACACAACACAGACTTTGAGCACACCGACAATAACAATCGTGCAGACGTCGAATTCTCCCGACAAAACCTCCCGGCAGACGGCTGTCTGAGCCACGCGTGATGTGTGCATGTTCATCTATGGCTTACGACTGCGACCACGACAAACGACAGCGCTACAAACGGACTTGAGTTTTTGGTCTGAGTGGAATGGATGAGATGAGAAAAAAAACGCAGAAAGAAACAAAAAAAAACACATCACGCAAGGGTAGGAGAGTGGTTTGTAAAAGAACTGCTAAATAAATATGTACTAGAGGGTGTGTGTGTGTGATGGTAACCCTTCCATGGCTTACACTGCAGAGCAACAGCGTAGAAAAATACTCTTAAAGACAAGGCTACGGTAGATCTGCACAACGGCGAGAACTTGTTTTCAAGAAAAATGATGATGAATCTTGTAAACCTTAGAAAAGGACATTAGTTTTAACACAACATACCAGTGGTAAAGGCACAGTCTGTACATTAGAAATGCTATTGCATTGGTTTTCTCCTGCTTTACATTAAGATCCAAGTAAAAAAAAAAAGAAAGAAAGAAGGTATTCATTCTTTGAAGGTAAACTCGGTTATTTTCTTAATTAGGAGCAACAGTCTTCATTGACATGGTAGGAAACGTTTTGGTTTACAAGACTGCTTTTGATTTGGTGCGATCTAGAAGTCTACGCCCTTGCTGTAGACCGCGATGTTGATTTTTCATCACTTTTGGATTACGCTCGTCTGACATGTTTCGACCTTAAGAGGGCAGCAAACGCGTCCAAGTGTGTCGTTCACCTTTAAATATACGTACAAAATTAGACTTCATATCTCGCAGATTAAAAATGTAGCTTCATTAGTTTGAACACGTGGGATACGTTGTAATTGTTGAGCCTTCCCTGACTGCCAGTGATCTTCACATAAAGTGTAGAAAGTGTTAGACACCTGATAATAACGCTTGCCTACGACGTTCTGCAAACAATCGTATCAAACGCCCCTTGTGTACAGTGCTGGGCACACTCCAGGTCCTGAATGGGAAAAGCCCTGCCAGGATTTGCCTCCCACCTTCTCTGAGCGCTGTTAAATTGACTCATTGCACTGCTACCTCTCGGGGTAGGCCTGGGTAGCCGAGCACAGATAGCAGGCTGAAAACACCCATGAGGCATTCCTGTTCCGAATAATAATAATCACAATAATTATGATTACTAACTCAATAGGTAATAGTATTGAATATTATGACTAATAATAATAATAATAATTAATCGTTATTATTACTAATAATAATATTGAATATTGTTATGAATAAACGTCGTTGTATTAATAATAACAATTAATACAAATCATTCAAACTAAATTAATATTATTAATTAATAATAGTGTAGCTGGCTTTGGCCACTGGAATCAATGACTGGATCATGTTTGCGAGGAGGACAAGGAGCCAATCAGAAACCATCAGAACTCCTCTTCCTCGGAGACAAGGTGGTGCTGCTTCTTCCTCACGTTCCAGTGTAAACATTGAGACAGGCTCTCAAACCAGTCGGTGACCGGGTCCCGGAAGCAGATGGACGGAACGGGGAAGCAGGAAGTCGTGATGGTAATACTGCAGGAAGGAAGTACACACAACACGCACCCATACTGTGAACGTCACAATAAAAGCAAAGACAATAACTGTCTGTGCAATCGCACGCACGCACGCACACACACAACAAGCACGGACTTCCCCAGCGAGGTCTGTTCCTGTAACGACGAGGTGGATTCCAGGAAGCAGGAGGTTACCGTGGCTGGGTTACGCAAGAGCATAAACAAACCAAAAAAGGGGCTATTGTGTTGGGTCCCTGTTGTGAAACAGAAACCAGTCACAGAGCAGTTCCTTCATTGATCTATAAGGGAGTTTTTCCTTGCCCTTTTAGGAGGCCCAGGTTAGGTCAATATGGCCTGCAAAGCCCTTTGTCTATCCCTTAATCAGTTAGTCTCAAATAACACTTGACTTTGCAGCCATCAGCCACTATAGGTTTGAGGGGAGGGTTTAGATCTTTACTGCTGGCTACGCTTGGGCCTCAGAGGTTTCCACGTCCTCTACGGACACTGCTGGCGCTGGTGCTCCCTCCCTCGTCGTTCCTTCATTTCATGGATGAATGAAGGAGCTGTCATTCGATCTATCCATCTGTCCACCCCATCTGTCTATCTATCCTCCTATTTGCTAGTAATTTAGCAGGCGCTTTTACCCGAAGCCATTTGCAGTTAATTTTTTAAAAGACCCATCACGAGGGCGAAGGTAGGGGGCATCTTGCTCAAGGTTGCCTCAAGGTTAGACCGGGACATTGGAGGGTTCTAACCAAAGATACCCTTCTCGGCTGGGGTGGGTATCACCCTAACACACGAACCACCTATCAGCACTATCAACCCGGTTGCCTTGGCGACTGACCTGTCTCCGTGGCAGATCTCCTGTCTCTTCCTGCCGTCGAAGGACACCCAGGCCGTGTTCCGGGCCTCGCTGGACAGCATGATCTGCGAAAAGAAGGACGCGGCCCAGAGGTCATGCTGAGGTCATATCGAAGGGGCTCCTGACCACGATGATGAGGAACTAGTTCTCCGACCCAAGGTAGAGGTTACCAGGAGGAACGTGCAGATACAGATCCCAATACTCTTCGGTGCCATATGCAATACATACGCTAAATTGACCTTCTCGCGCACATTCTCTCGCATGCACACCAGGAACATCAACACTAGTCAACACTCCTGCTCTGACCACATTTTTGTATCTTGTACGTATGCGTTTTTTCCACCCAGGTTCATCGTACGCATCCTACTTACGGCATTGTTACGAATCAGTCTGCCTTCATAGGCATCGTACAGCATACGCCGTGTGAGAAACACAGGAATATAGGACCGCAGGTTGGAATCGAACCCGCGTCGCTACAACGTGCCCGACGCCTACACTGAGCAGCGCGCTCGTAGGTCAAGCCGGGCCGCGCGCAACACATATACAGGTTTACCGCTCTCTATCGTCGCATTGACCCGAGACCATGCCCTTCGCTATCCTCTGTCACCCTGCCCAGCGACGGAGGTCTGTTTGGTGGCTGGGTGGCTGGATGGTGGTGATGGTGGTGATGGTGGTGGTGGTGGTGGTGGTGGTGATGGTGGTTACCTTGAGCTCCACGCCGGCCGGCACCACGATGGGCCTGAAGGAGAGCGAGTGTGGGCAGATGGGGGTGATCATGATGGCCGGGACGTTGGGGTGGATCATGGAGGCGCCTGCCGCCACAGCGTACGCAGTGCTGCCTGTCGGCGTGGAGACGATCACACCTGAGCATGCGCACACACACACACACACATACACACACGAGACAGACATGACATAAGCAGAAAGCATAAGCTAAGAAGAAAAAAATATTGTTGGTTATGCTTGGCGACTAAATTAATGACTAGATGAATGGGAAATAAAAATTCATAATTCACGTCATATGATTACTATGATCATAATAATGACACTTATGATTCTTCTTCTTCTTATTATTATTATATCTTCGTAGACCTCTTTCGAACACAGTCATGGCCATTACATTTAGTACATTACTACAGAGTGGGGACATTTAGTACATTACTACAGATTGCTGATGCTAATGCTGATCATCATCATCATCATCATCACCACCACCACGGCTGTGTGGACATGGGGGTTGGAACCCACAACCTTTGGGCTGGGGGCTGTGAACAGGCACTCACCGTCCCCCTGAACCGTGGTGATGAGGTGTCCGTCCAGGAAGAGGTCCACGTTGGAGAGGTAGGAGGAGGGTCCCCTGTCCACCACCACCTCGTTCAGCACCTGACAACAAACCATCCGTCACCATACAAACAATGGAAACAACACATCAAATCAAATGACTGTACTGCCCATTATTATATCAATACACATCTGAATCACAGCGATTCATTTGAGAGGTAGCTTTAAACTAAAACTAAAAAACTAAAACGAGGGACCTTTATTTTTATCTTAAGTTGAACACACCCTCCAGGTGTGGTTGATCTACTCTCCAGTGAGCTGTATTTGGTGTTAGCACGTGTAACAGATATAGGCAGCAGGACATAGCAGTGTTTGCCAGACACAAACCAGGCCCAGAGAGGTCTTTGTATTAGCGGCGAGTCTCAACGACTGTGATTGGCAACCTGCTGATAGCGACAGGAAGACCCGCGGGACACGGAAGCTGACTGGAAACCACACAAAAGTACGAATGTCGACCTATCCCATAGGTGTCACTGTCCCACGGTGATCAATAACCGATCGGTTATGTACAGACAATATCCTTCAAAAGGGTCCCTATTTTACCACCAGGCATGATAGTGGTGAAATAGAGGCCCTGGAACAATGAGTTTATCTCTAGAATGTTGAGCACCACTGCTCCTCACAACAAGCCCGTCTGGGAGTCCTGTTTTGGCAGACAGGCGACTCAGCCCCTAATCCAAGCTAAGTCACTTTTTTGTAATTATGTCTAACCACAGACGCTGAAACTAACTTTTTCCATGGCGGCCATCAATTTGGTCACCAGATTATCGAGCGTTTAAGGAATTTAACACGTTTAACCCACTCTGGCTAAATGCAAACGCAAGGTCTGTGGAGAACCACAGCAGACTGGGAGGAAGTTGTGCCGTGGGGGACAGGAAGTGAGGTGAAAACGCTTGGCCATTTGAAATGTAGGGGATGGGGTTTTATGATATGAAATGTAATGGCTGCATCAGAAAGGAGACATTGTGCAGGTTTGCGGTCTACGTTAATCCCGCCCCCCCCTATTATTTCATTTAGCAGACTAAATAAGACTGCTCTCTTAAGCCCCGAAACCCAGTCCTGGTGAGGAAGTAAGACTCTCTTGAGTTACAACTATGGAGCTGTTTTTGGATTACTCTCTTTGGATCTCTCTCTCTCTCCCTCTCTCACAGTGGAATGGCTGGAAATACATCCTCTTCTCTCTCGGGGGTGACGTGATATCTTTACGGCCCTGATTGAATACCACACCCCCCAAAGGCTTTCTATAGGACAATGTAGCCAAGTTCAGGGCAGCCAAGGTATTTTTATGGGAATTCTCAGCCATTTGAATGGACACGTGACTTTCCGGTGAGTACGGGCAGACTTGAGGATTGAATTTCATTTCCTGGTTTTCATGGACGCACGATGATGACAGTAGCTCAGTGGGTAGAGCGGTTGTCTGGCAACCGGAAGGTTGCTGGTTCGATCCCCGGCTCCGCCTAGCTAATTGTCGAGGTGTCCCCGAGCAAGACGCCTAACCTAACTGCTCCCGACGAGCTGGTTGTCACCTTGCATGGTTGACACCGCCGTCGGTGTATGAATGTATGGGAGGCAAAATGTAAAGCGCTTTGGATAAAAGCGCTATATAAATGCAGTCCATTTACCATTTACCATTCATGAAAACTCCCACGAACAGCCGGCTAGGTCGAGGGGGGAGGGCAGGACTCGCCTCACACAGTGCATCACAGCTGATGTGGCCGCACCTTACCTCTGGCTTAAGGTTTCAGGAAGGAAATCTAACTGGCAGTAGATAACCAAACACTTCCGTGGCTCCTAGCTCCACCACACTGACGTGGGTTCCTCTTTCTCGAACCACGAAGAACATTCATTTGTTCAGGGAACAACAGTCCCGCATGCATTGTGTAATACCTTGTTAACCACCGTTTCACGATAAAACCCGAGTGAGATATAACTTGGCAGGAATATACGAAGTAAGAAGTTGTATTCAGATAAGAGTAGGCCATAAATACAGGTACAACTACATGTCATTGTATTCATATTTGATCAAGGAGTGTTTACGCTAAGTATTTACTTCTTTGGATTCCATTGAACGCCTGAACGTGGAACGCTATGGTAACGGAGCCACTGAAGCGAGGAGTAGGAAAGTGAACTCCGTTCCCCGATCATTTACGTACGCAGGGGTGTGTGTGTATCGTAGGTCAGGGAAGCGCCGCTGTCGAGCATCTCCTCTGAAAGCTCTCCCAATATGGATTCTTCCCGACACTTGGTTTCATCTCAGGCATTCATTCATCGATTTCTATCTTCCAGATGTTTAGGACACAGCCAACAATATATCGATATTACATCGATATCGTGATAGGAGACTAGATATCATCTCAGATCGTGACAGAGTGATATGGCATAAACGTCGTCTTTTCCTTTTAAAGGCTGCATTACAGTAACATGACTGAACTTCCAGGGAATATACTCAGTACTTTTCACTTGTCAAGTATTTAATTTGCACAGCACAGAGTATACAATAATAGGCTTTACAATGTGGTTATTTTATATAGACTACTGAATTAGCAGAAAACATTCTATATTATGACATATATACTTATCGGGATATTAAATGACCTATATAGTGATGGAAAGCTTTGTCCATATCACCCAGCCCTACAGCCAATCAACTGTTAGAGAATCGGGACTGCATCACCACCAGCTAGACCTGAGTAAGTGGTCAATCGGTCAATTATTTGCAGGGTTGGGTTTTTGGGTCTGGGGTCGTACCTGGTACTGAGCTGCCTTGCGGACGCCCTCGCCCTCGCCCTCCCCGTTAGTCAAGATGAGCCCGTTCTCCTCCACCCTGGCCTTCTTCTCCCGACTGTCCTTCTGCACGCGCACACGCAGCCGACTGCGCAGAACGATGGACACGTTCCCTACGCACACACACACACACACATAGACAATAGACATTCCTGAAATTGGGCTTCTCGCTCACAGGTTCCTACAACCAAGCTGTGGAGGTTGGGTTTGAACCCAGAACCAAACACTCTAACCGCTAGACTACCGTGCCCAATCATTATGTCCAACTTCACAATTACACACTGAACCAATCTACCATTTAGGTTTAATCATTTTGCAGATGCTTTTATCCATAGCACTTACAAGTAAGGCAACAATCAGAATAAATTATAAGTGGTGTGTCAATGTCGATCTGCCGTTCAATTCAGGATTTGAAGTCAACAAATCAAATTCAACGTATGCTAAAGATCATGCGGGGATTTTGTTGTTCCCAGCATAATGCGTAATGCTGGTTAGGTTTAAACATAATCAGCGTGATTCCACACGGTGTGTCACTCACAAATGCTGCACCAAAGACCATCCACAGTTCAACTCACTAACTCTGAATGCATCTTCATCATTTTCTAGTGATTCTAAGACATTTGATAGCAGGCTGGCCAACGAAAATCAAACATACACGTGATGTTGTGATGTGCGTGTACTTACCCTCGATGATTTGGTTGAGCTGAGACTGGTATGTGTCGAAGTTGAAGGGGGTGAGGAAGCCAAGAGAGCCCAAGTGAAAGGCCATGACTGGGGGAACGCTCTCCTACAATAGCCCACAACCAGCACCGCCACCGCCACCAGCACCACCCAAGCACACAAAACACAACCCAAAAACACTGTTAGAAAAATATTTGGGACTATCTTTGAAACAATACTTTGACAAAACACCAAATACATTTCTGCATAGAAATTTGTCTCGCAAAAATGATTGCACCTTTAAATACGGCGTAAAGTAACATTCAGAATGGGACCATTTGTTTTCATGTTCACGTTGTGTCTAAGGTAAGGTTCTGGGCTACCTGGAAAAGCGAGGATGCGTACAGCAGGGTTCCATCACCACCGAGACAGATGATGAAGTCCACACGGTTGGAGATATCATCCAGATCTACATGGCAAATCAAGACGTTTGTGAATCATTTTCTTATCCAAAGTGTCGTACAGTGAATTCAGATACGTGTCATAGATAAGGAGCAGGTAGGGGTTAGGCATCTTGTTGTATTTCACCTTAAATCACACTTGTCAGGTTGCAGCCATCGAAAGGTTATATTTTCATCATAACTGAGTCATAACCAACACTACAGCAGTACACAAACTGGAGTTGTTGCTCATTGGTCTAATTGCACATTGTAACTTAATGTGTATAATATTAGCTTATTATATTTCAGATTTTTAACAGAATCCCTTCTCTATGTCAGACTTTGAAATTTTAGCCAGTAGTAAATCCAAAAAGTGGTCTTGTGACATTACCTTCACTGAATGTGCAGAACTTGGTCATGGTGGTCCGGAAGGCGTCATCGCCTGCGATGGCGGGGTCCTCCAGAACTTTTTTCTCCACATAAACAATCATGTTCTTCATCTGCAGGAATTGGAAACACCAATAAAGCAATGGTTCACAACGCTTTGCCCCACGACCCCATTTTTTAGGAAAACCCTTGTGACCCCAACTTGCATCTGCTTCCCCACACATCATTTTCACCTCAGTGAATGTACGTACCTTGTGCCACACCAAGTAGTTAAGCTTTTGCACAAAAATGCACCATAAAATATCTATAACTTATACGTCCACAATCCAAACCTGGCAACCCAAGTTTGGACCCAAACCTAAGGTTGCAATACAGTGGTACAGCGGACACATGGCAGCTTTTGCAACTACTATTTCGTCATTTAGCAGGCGCCCAAAATGACAAACACTGAATTTCAATTTATATACATGACAATAATAAGCAGGCAGGTAGGGATTGGGCTCAAGGGTTGCTGGTTGATGCCGGGGACATCAGGGTTTAAACACAGAACCATTCGGCCAGGAAGTCGAACACCCTAACTAACTAGACCATCCTTCCACTAGATAATGCATACTTGCAGCCTTGCATACTGGGTATAAACTCATACATAAGTCTCAGCTCCCCCATGCAGTGAGTACCCCAGTCTAGAGAGAAGCTCTGCGTTCAGACGAACCTCAGTGAGGAATAGGCAGAGCTCCTTGAATGGCTGGAGAAGACTGGCATCCCTGATCTTCTTGATGACAAGGACACTTTTGGGAGGGTTGTTCCACGTGAGTCTCTGGCTGGCCGGGTCCTGGATGTGCCTGGATGTGGTTCAAAAGAGACGAAACGATGAGCCAGAATAAACCTCAGAAAGACCATGAGGGGGAGGGTATGATGGTGATGGTCATTGTACTCTTTACAATGACAGTATGGGTTCAAAATGTGAAAGTCATTATTTAGTAACGTGTAAGTGAACACAAAATCATTTTTGTTTGTTTGTTTTGAACGTGGTGAATATATCTTGTATGATTGACAACATAGTAATTCTATGTTTTTGCCAACCAGTTTGTCTCCGCCAACCAGTTTGTGGACATTCCTACCTAAAAGACAGACTATTTTGTGTCTATTGTTAACTGCGTATCTGAGCGAACAAAAATATCATGTGGAGTTCCCCAAGGGTCAATTCTTGGGCTGTTCGACCTTTATATGCTCCCACTTTACCAAATAGCCTACCACAACTATGCAGATGATACTCAAATGTGCATTTCATCAACAGTTGACTATGGTCCCATTGATTCACTCAACATGTGCATTGAGCAAATTAACGGGCTTGATTCACTCATCAAGTGCATTGAGCAAATTAATGCCTGAATGGGCCCCAATTTCCTCCAGCTGATAAAACTAAAGGACTCAGACATGAACTTTAATAGCTACATGAAGACCATTACAAAATAAAGCCTACTATCCCCTTAAACACATAGCAAGAATTAAAGGGTTGATGCTCAAACAAGTCCTGGAAAAACTCATCTGTGCTTTCATTTTTAGTAGGCTTGACTATTGTAATACCGTTTTCACAGGTCCCCTCAAAAAAGCTGTTAGACAGCTCCAACTCATCCAGAATGCTGCTGCTAGAGTTAACACTCAGAAAGCAGACCACATTACTCCAGTGCTAAGATCACTGCATTGGCTTCCTGTTTGCCAGAGAATTGAGTTCAATATATCACTAGTAATGTACAAAGCACTAAATGGGTTAGGACCAAAATATATCTCTGATTTGCTTGTGTGTTATGAGCCCACTAGAGCTCTCAGGTCATCAGGGACCGACCTGCTCACTGTTCCCAGGGTTCGAATGAAGCATGGTGAAGCAGCTTTTAGTTTTTATGCACCACGGCTCTGGAACAAACTTCCAGAACATGTCTGCATCAACACTTTATTCATATAAATCAGGGCTGTTTGCTGCAAGCTTTTACTTAAAACTGTATAGCCGCATTTTATATTTACATGGTTTTTTTTATTTTACATTTCTTCTTTTCATGTTTTATTATTTCTGAATGATTGTGATTTCTTCTCTTGTAAAGCACTATGAATGACCTTGTGTTTGAATGGTGTAAATAACCGTTTTTCAGTAAATGCTCGAAAGGCATCCCAACCCCACATTCTTTTGAAACACAAGCAGCAGCATTGTCTATTAACGCACGGACATACGAGCGATTGAGGCCGATTAGTTTGAAGACAAAGATTCACCAAGCCGCTGACAATGCCAAAGGCGATGGATTTGATCCTCTGTGTAAGGAGTGGTGGTAACCACTCCTTACACCAAGCCCAAATTCATTCACCCTGGGGTGAATGTGTTAAGTTAATTACATGACCGATAACCAGCATAGCTGAGCGAGTTAGGGTGCACATCCCTTTCAAATCTCTGTATGCAAATCATATTTGACGCTGTGAGACATCTGCGGTTTCCTGAAACCGCAGATGTCTCACAGCGTCACATATGTTCACCCATTCAGCCATTACTCTTACCATCAGACTTACCAATAAATGTATAACTACATTTAAAATAAAGATTATTATGCTGATTCAACTGTAGTGATTTGCAATGAAAATTCATTTCCAGTACTACTTCATAAGTGTGTTGCGTAGCAATCATGAAAGCTCAAAAAAACAAACCCCAAAAATGTAACCATGATTAAGTCTGAGGTTACTTAGACAGGGTTAGGATTCAGAGACATGGACACGTCAATGCCATATATCAGCCTCTTCAATCGTTCCATTTGGGCCCATGATATTATCCAGTATGGCATGAACATTGACGTAAATTACTCAACTCCAGTCAAACAATAACAGCCTGCAAAAGTAGACAGCAGAACTTAGCTTCTTTCCCTGCAGTTGAGCTTTAGCGGCGTGCGTGACACTCGCTGTTTGTCTTGGCTAATATCATAAGGAGTTAATACTTCACCTGTTGGACACCTTGCAGACACAAACACACAAGCAGGCGGGAACACACAGACACACAGACAGACACACAGACACCTACAGTAGAGATAGACGTTTTACCATTTCCACACTTTCCTGTTGTTGACCCTGGGGGTATCTTGGCTCACACACAGGTCCAATTTCATGGCTGTCTTCATGTGATGAGCAGGGCGCTGGGGGAGCACTGAGAAAAGCCTTGGCCTTGGTTCGGTGTCTACGCTACCCCTACCGCTCCGGTCAACACACTGAGCCACCACTGACAAACCGCCACATCTCACATACTACCACAAAGAAAATAATGAAAAAATAACTGTAGCTGCTTAGCTGCTGCTCAAAGACCAAGGCCCCCCATCATCCAATCAGAAGCGGAGCGTGTCCACGTGCGTTGTATGACTAAACGTGGATCTTCCCTCCCCCCAGGCTACAACTAGACTTCTCTACTTCTTTGCTCACCCGGGGTCTGGATTTGTTCCTGCTCAGGTCTACACTCTCCTACCGCTCTTACAAACTGCTACTCAGACGAAGCCTCTCACTCGTCTTTAAAAGGGATGAGTGACATCATCCACTGTTTCCCCCGCCCCTTACCTCTCTCCCACACTCACTCGCTCTGTTTCTCTCTCTATGTCTCTCTCTCTGTTTCTCTCTCGCTATGTTTCTCTCTCTATGTCTCTCTCTCTCTATGTCTCTCTCTCTCTAGGTCTCTCTCTCTCTATGTCTCTCTCTCTGTTTCTCTCTCTCTGTTTCTCTCTCGCTATGTTTCTCTCTCTAGGTCTCTCTCTCTCTAGGTCTCTCTCTCTCTAGGTCTCTCTCTCTCTCTCTCTGAATAAGGAAACTATGCCTGACTGTGTAA
>OMKP01086433.1:0-10011 GCA_900302375.1 Bathygadus melanobranchus | reverse complement strand
GCCCTACTAGATCTGCCGGTCAACTGTAAGTGCTATTATTGTGAAGTGGAAGCGCCTAGGAGCAACAACAGCTCGGCCACAAAGTGGTAGACCACACAAACTCACAGAGCGGGGCCAACGAGTACTGAAGCGCATAGCACATAAAAATCACCTATCATCTGTTGCATCACTCACTACAGAGTACCAAACTGCCTCTGGAAGCACCATCAGCACAAGAACTGTGCGTCGGGAGCTTCATGGAATGGGTTTCCATTGCCGAGCAGCTGCACACAAGCCTCACATCACCATGTGCAATGCCAAGCATCGGCTAGAGTGGTGTAAAGCACGCCGCAACTGGACTCTGGAGCAGTGGAAATGTGTTCTTTGGAGTGATGAATCACGCTTCACTATCTGGCAGTCTGATGGACGAATCTGGGTTTGGCAGATGCCAGGAGAACGCTACCTTCCGGAATGCATAGTGCCTACCGTAAAGTTTGGCGGAGGAGGGATAATGGTCTGGGGCTGTTTCTCATGGTTTGGGCTAGGCCCCTTAGTTCCAGTGAAGGGTACTCTTAATGCTAAAGTATACAAAGATATCTTAGCCAATTGGGTGCTTCCAACTTTGTGGCAACAGTTTGGGGAAGGCCCTTTGCTGTTCGAGCATGACTGTGCCCCTGTGCACAAAGCGAGGTCTATAAAGACATGGTTAGATGAGTTTGGTGTGGAGGAACTTGATTGACCTGCACAGAGGCGGTTGCTGCGCTGCCACCCCTGTCCTCTGCTGGGCTCCACCAACAACCCTGACTGCCTTGAGGAAAGGGCTGGTGCTGGTAGGCCTTCGGGTCCCTGTTCGGGCACCAGTGTAGCAGTTTTGACTCTACCACATGCCACATAAGGGGCTTTCATAGACAGCAGGACACAGGAAGGTGGTGAATAGTCCGGTTTATTGTAAATGTTTGACAAATGAAATGGAGAGAGCAGGTGGTACCTAGCTAGCATGCTAGTGCTCTTCTGACTGTGTGTGGTGGTGGCTGGTTTAAGCTGTGGGCCTTGATTAGTCAATGGCCCACAGGTGTGCAGCCTCACCCAGCCAAACCAATTAGCCTGACTCTGGCTAGGTGAGACTGCTTAAACCAGCCACCAACCACACACACATATACAGGAAAACAGTTTAACAGAACGTGAAATAGCACTTGGCACTTTATGTACTTTCAAATCAGTTACCAAAGTTACCAAAACAAAACAAACCCCTTTTGCGTGTCTCATTAGCATTTCTATGGTACTGTGTATGTTACCTTACTCACGAGCAAACGGTCCGCTAGCATGGCAGTATAGCTAAACATCTCTATTTCAACACATTACTGCAAAAGCACTCAGCTCTAAACATTACATGTTATCACCAAGGATTTACAACACTTCTTAAGAGCTGTACTTGAGTCTGTGACATGTCAATATTCCTGTTTGAGCAGTTGTAGTAGTAAGGGTGTGGATGTGCAAAGTATGGAATGGGAACAGCACTGAGATGGCTTGGGAGAGGGTAGCTTGGCAGTAGTGAGTTTACTCCTGCATTCCACTGTTGGTAAGACAGCTGTCCCAGTGTGCCATATGTGAACATCTCTCTTGGCCTGGCTGTCCGTTGGGATCTTCTGACTGTTTCCACCTCCACTTGCTGTCCATCTTCCTCCACTACCATGTCCTCTAGGGCTCCGTTGTGTGCTTGTGGTGCATTCTCCCCCTGTTCCTGTGTATCTGTTTCCTCTCTGACCATGGGGTGAAACTCACAGGCTTTGGCACTTAGACTTTGCTCAGTCTGAGGATGGCGCACTGTTTGATGATGCTCTGTCTGTTGAGATCTCACTAACCTGTAGCATGGGATCTGCTTGTAAGTGTACTCCTCATCAGAGCTGTTTGTGTTTTCATGAGCATTGGTAACTGTCTGTTTCTGTTTTTTCAACTTTTCCTTTCCTTTCTGACATGGTGCAGGAAGTGTTTCTTTCAGGGGTGGTTCATTCACTGGCAGGAGTAGGTTCCTGTGGACTACACGCAGTGTTTTGGGTCCCTTTTCAGGTTGCACTTTGTAAACTGGTCCATTATCAACTCTCTCCACAACACGGTGCACTACCTTTGCCCATTTCTGTGCAAATGTCTGCCGATCAGGTGGCTCAGACTCTCCTTTGGGAGGGAACAGTAAGTCAACAGGTAAGCGTGGAGGTGGACCATATAAGAGGAAGAATGGGGAACATACACATCATCTGAAGGAGTGTGCGGTTCAGTCTCTCCACTGGGTTACCCTGCAGGTGGTATGGTGTGGTTTGTGAATGACCGATGCCAGCCAGCTGCTGTAACCTACTGAACAAACTGTTCTCAAACTCCTTCCCCTGATCGTGGTGGAGCTTCTCAGGATATCCGAAGCAGAGGTTTAAGTTCTGGAATATCTTATCGGCTGCTGTTTTTCCCGATTTGTTCCTTGTTCCTTGTTGGGTACACTGTGTGGCACGGTGGCTCAGTGCATAGCACTGTTGCCTCACAGCAAGAAGGTTGTGGGTTCAAGTCCCGCATGGTGCAACATGTCGGGGCTGGTTCCCCACCTTTCTGTGTGGAGTTTGCGTGTTCACTCGGGTTCCCCCCATAGAACCCCACAACAAAAACATGCAGAAGAACAGGTTGCTCTTCGGTCCTGTCCCTGACCAAGACAGGACTGAGCACTTGGTCCCCAGGCGCCGTGCTGATGGCTGCCCACTGCTCCTGGCTTTCCCTGGGGGAGGACGGTCAGGATGGGAAAAACGCAGAGAAGGCATTCCACCGGCGACGCCGATAATTGCGTGTCGCCGCTCACAGTGTGTGGTTGAAGTGTCTAGACCGTGTGGCAAATAAAGGACCAATGTCCTCTGATTACTTTTTTTATTACTTTAGCAAAGCATGTGTAGTGGTTAACCAGGACGAGGATGTACTCGTAGCCTTGACTTTGCTCCAGGTGGAGGTAGTTGATGCACACTAACTCAAATGGACTGCTTGTGGAGATGTGTCCCATGGGCGCTCTCTGTGGAAGACTGTTTCTGTTTAATGCAGGCGCATCTTTTGTTAACATCGTCCTCAATATCATGCTGCATGTTGGGCCAATAAAAGCCCTCGCGGGCGATATGGGCCATGTTGGCCCATATTACTTTCTCCGCGCCAACATGGCCCATATCATTGTGCAGGGTCTTTAGCACCATGGGTTTCAACTTCTCAGGGAGGACGAGCTGCCTGTGTTGTTCAGTCAGTCGGTAGAGAATCCCATCATCCACCTCCAGCTTATTCCATTCATAAAGAAGTCTCCTTGTCTCTTTCCTCTTGTTTTTTTTTTGTCCATTTCGTTGGGAGTCCATTTTTTAAGTTTCAAAGAGACCACTTCTGTGATTGCTGGGTCCTCTTGTTGTGCTGCTGAAATACTCTCAGGTGGCACAACATCAGGTGGCACAAGCTGCAAGGCTGCGACCCAAGGCACGTCACTTTCTTGAACTGCTTTGCTGCCTTGCCATACTGCAGACACAACCTCAGGTGACATAGTCTGTGTGTGCTCTTTCATGCCATCCTGAAGTTTCACAGGGCACCTTGACAGAGTATCAGCGTCTGTGTTCATCTTCCCTGGTCTGTACTTAATATCAAAGTGAAAGTCAGCCAGCTCACCAACCCATCTGTGTCCAACAGCATTTAGTCTGGCAGTGCTGAGGACATACGTAAGTCAAAGGGTTGTTATCTGTATATACTGTAAATGTCGGGGCATAATAAATAATAATACCGTAAATCCATTAAAGGTCGGTCTCTTATAATGGCCGGGGGCATGGTCAACATGGACAAATAAAGGCCGGCCTCCAATACAGGCCGTGTAAGTTTACCAGAGTGGAGGTGGTAATTTCTCTCGGCAGGTGTTAGAGTTCTTGACCCGCACCCAATGATCTGCAACTTGTTGTCCTGACGATGGTATAGCACTGCTCCTAAACATTCATTGGACGCATCCCTGTGCATTACGAATGGGAGGTAAAAGTTTGGGTAAGCTAGGATGGGTGGATTAGTCAGCATGTCCATTAGCTCGGCTTTGACATCCCTGGATGATGATCTGGGACAGTCTTTTGGTTCAGCCCTCTGAAGTCCACAGTTTTTTATGACACAACCACTGGGGAGGAATATGAAGACACAGATTTGTGGATCCAACCTCTGTCCAGGTCCCCAAGGGCTTGGGTATAGAGTTATAATACTTTTGAACAGGGTTGTTGTCCACAAGATTTATCTTCAGCTGTAAGTTGGGTATACAACCTATATCTCCTTCCCCTCTGGCAAACACATCGGACTCCTTGAAAAGCATCTGCTGCACAACCTCCAATAAAATAAACAAAGACTGTTTGTCTGAATGGCAGTACATTGTACCTGGAGAGCTATACCCTGTAAACCAGCAATGCCCTGCGACTGTTGTGCATCCCTCAGTTAGCTCTAGCTCGCCCCTCTCCCCTCCTCAGCCTGATGGCTGTGTGGTGATTGAGCGATGTAGCATAGCCCGGGTTTCACCTCTCTGCGGCCTTCCCGCCGAGAGGATGAACAGAAAACATGTCAGCAGCTGTCGCAAGCTCATGAGTCAATTCACCACCCACCTGATCTGTCGGGATGGTTGTTGGTCTGGCTCCTGAGAGGCTGATTTTGCAGGGCAGGGATCTGTCTGCAGCAGTTATCACCTAACCCTATGTTCCTCCCCAAGAACATCGGCAGTTCTTTTCAGTCGAGGAATAATGTGCTAAAGGCTTTCCCTCCTCATTCTGGTGAGTCAGAGGCTGAGTTGCATCTTTTGTGCCCGGTTTGGGCATTGATGATGTACATGCAATGCTCAGCGACGTTCAGGCAACTATTTGTGTGTTATAGCGACGCTACCAAGGGCCTAAGCAGCACCTATCTTGCTGGTTATGTGAGGGTGTTTGCCTAGACTACACCCAGCAGGTTTTGACACCGCTGGGTGTTAGAGCCCACTCTGGCCGTTTCTATGGCTTTGCTCAGAGGAGTGTCAGTGGAAGACATATGCATGGTGGCGTCATGGTCTTCCCCCAGCCCATTTGTCCGTTTTTACATGTTGGACATGACCAGGGGCTCTATCGGCCACTCTGTGTTGGAGTCAGGGGCACTGCCCCTAACTTCTCACAAAGTGTAGGAATATGGCTTGTTACTTGAGTTGTTACAGTTTATAATGTCTCTTTACTTAGCCTATCCATCCCGTCACTCAGTGGTTCCCGGCGTCACGCTGGAACCTAGCGTTATCGGGTATTCATTCAGTATAGTTACCATTGTAACTGATGTCGTAAATATCCGATAATCTACCACTGATGTTTTTTTTTTTTTTACTGTCACCTCTGTGTCTTGTTCGTTTTGCATTCATTGGCCAGGTCAGGTGTGATATTATGTGCTTGGGTGAACTTTTAGTCGTTCCTCCCCTATATTCGCTAGCCAGCAACTACACATCTAGTGTGTTTTTTTCACAGGAAAAGCTAGAGCTCCTTCTTCGCTGCTTTTGGTAGAAAAGTCTTTTGGTATGCTATTTTTTTGTTACGCCAGCATTCGGGTTCTTTTCCTTCGTGCCTCTGGCAGAGTGCCCTGTGGTGGCAGACATAAGAAGAACCTTGTTACTCTGATTCACATTTTTCATGAGTCCTATGAAGAGCAGGCTTGAGTCAGAGGTTATGGCCTCTGACTTTATTCTCATCTTCACAGTTTGCGTGTTTTTGAGGACAATTAGAGGTTTTGTTTATTGTGGCTGCTGTGTTTTGCAGACATGGTATCTTGAGTCAAATGTGTGATTTATTTACTTTGATTTAACTTTGCTAAGCTTTACTTTATTCAAGATTGGTGTTAGCCACATGTGTAAACTACCTCAAGTCAATGATTTTGTTTGCAGATCGTTTAACCTCACCAGTACATATGTGTTATTATCATGCCTGTTTTATATCAGTTAAAATATCAGTTAAATCACTATGGTAACAATCCATTTTTAATCAAATAAGGTTTTTTCCTGATATCTGATAGCTTAATGTTGTGATAGTTGATTATCTGGGGAAATCCGGAGAAGGAGAATAGGCATTGTGTAACGATATGTTCATCTAGTAATAAACTAGGGAAAAGTGGCGTCTCATCATTAGGCCCAATCATATGAAGACGCGACAGGTACAGCATTTTGCTATTTTATTTGGCTCTTCAAGTGTTTTGGCCTACACCAACTTTGAAACCTCACTCTTTCGAGATTGTCTTTTTCAAGACAGTTGAGAACTCAAGAGTGCCATGAACCCCTGCAGCAAGGCCGTGCATAAGAGCGCATGACTCTAGTTAATCATATTCAACTTAAGTTTAGTCTATATTTCGGGTAGGTTTTAGAAGTGAATCAAGTTCCGCCGGGTAAGTGTTGATAAAGTCAATAGAGCTATCCAAGTTTCAGAAGTCCCAAAAGTAAGGCTCGCGAGACGACGGTTACGGAGAGACGCTGATCCTAAAATCGAGTCGTGCGGCTGACTTGTAATCCTTTGGGTGTTTGACAACATGATGGAAATGGTCCTTACAGACAAATAATGTTTTTTCTTTACCTTTTGCTTGCACACTATGCTACATTGTCATGTCAGGCAATGTCTGGCAGACATTAGCATATGGACAGCTGCGCATCACCTGAAGCTCAACCTCGACAAGGCCGAGCTTCTCTTCATACCGGGGAAAGACTGCCCCCACATGCACCTACTTGTCACCATTGAGGACATTATAGTATCTCCTTCACCAACCACAAGGAACCTCTGCATGGTACTGCACGATCAACTGTGCTGCAACCCCAACATCACTGCAGTGGCCAGATCTTGTAGAATTGCTCTCTACAACAGCCGCAGGTTTGGCCCTTCCTCACACGAGAAGCAGCGCAGATCTTGATCCAAGCCCATGTCATCACCCGCCTCGACTACGGCAACTCGCTCCTGGCTGGGCTCCCAGCCTCCGCAATCAAACCTTTGCAGCGTATACAGAACGCTGCAGCACGCCTTGTGTTCAACCTAACAAAGTTCTCCCATGTGACCCCGCTCTTCCGTGAAGCTCCAAGCTTCAAACAGGCACAAATCTCTAAAACAAAATCTTCTGATTTTCTTGTGGCTAAGCTTTTGAGTACTGCTCATGCCAACTTTGAATCTGTTTTGCAGGTCACAGGTCACAGACACATCAAGGGGTGGAGAGCGTGACCACAGGTAAGGAGTATATGTGACCCACATTGCAATTATTATGTTATTCATAATACCTTGTGGAGAGGATTTGATATTTAGGACCTGCAGTTCGAAATGGACCCAGTAGATGGTGTTACTGCTCCTAGAATAGATGAACTATTCAAATATATATGTTCAATGTCAATGAAAGCTGAATAATTTGCAGTTCCTCTTTGCAATGATTGTAGATGACCAACAAATCAATCACATTGATTCCTACCCACAAGACAAAGCCGCATAGATAAAGAAACAGAGGACAAGGATCAGTGTTGATGTGAGCAAATATCCACACTTCTGGGTTCACAAAGTCCGTTTGGAACCACTTACTGTACACGAGGTCCAGTTTATACTGGTGCGTAGTTCAGATTTAACACGGTTATACCACTGACTATGCCAGTTGTGGTTTGTATTTCAGTTATTGGCGGAAGAGTAGGCCTGTCTGCTTTATTTCTTTTTATTTAACAATGGACTGGTAGGAATCGGAAAACTAAACACAATGCCACACTATTTGTTAATGACACAAATGATCAACAGTGTTTGATCATTGATGATGAGGTTAGCCTTTGTAACTGTGTGTGTGGAGTATTCCTGACAGCTGTTGTGAAATACAAAGGACAAAGGTCATAGCTCAGAACTGAAGAGGACACAACAGACTCATTATATCAGGAGAATACATATATACACAATATATGAAAAGGAAGACAGTACAAAGAGTCTGTGTTGATTTACATTTAGGGCATTTAGCAGACACTTTTGTCCAAAGCGACCTGTTCATTGAGTTTAGCGGTGGCAACAAATTAAATAGCGTATAAGTATCATTTTGATTTGCCTACATTTATATCAGGTTTTTGTTTTATTAGTCCTACATTAGTTATTATTATTATGAAGTCTTAATGTTCCCTGAGACAACCACTGACTGAAACCATAGCTGAACGGCAAACAGAAAAAGAGACACACAAATGTAAATATGCATGGATGTCCCAATGCATAAAAAAATAATAGCAGGTCTATTAGAAATGTGTTTTTCATATCAAGGAATGTTCAAAACTAGGGCATAGATAAAACAATGTCCACATTTGTCCACAAGACAAAATTGTAAACGGGCTCTTCATACAACCAGTATTTTTGTTCAGTTGTATTATATCCCACATCGACCAATCAAGCCTCATTATCACCCTCTTGTGGCCCCCTCCAAAGTATTAATTATAGATGTATAATGTACTAGGTAATAAAGGCGATAGGGTCATATGCCTAGTGTAATAAGAGAAACGTTTGTTATATTAATAGTCCTATCATGCAATGGTGTACATCATGCAAAGTAATGTAATCCCGATAATACATGCCTATTACATTTCAATGTGTTCAGCCCCACTTAAATAATGCGAAATAATCGATACATTTGTTTACTTGGATCACATAGGCGACTTTTTTTTTTTTTTTAGATCGCCATACTAATTTCAGTGGATCCTGTTTTTCCACATGTCTGGTTGGCTGGTATCTATGAGCAAACCCAGGAAAACTTGCATCAGCTGGGGGCGGTCTGATGGCGGTCTTTCGTGAAATGCAGAGGAACAACAATTACAAGTTCTGCAGAAGGGACAGGGTTTCAACATTAGGAAGGGTCTCGTTTTAATTTAAAGTCAACGAATGAATGGTTCGGTTGCTTCACGCGGTTTGACCTTAGAACACGGTTTAATCTCCTCGTCATTTGCAAGTAGTATCGGCATTGGTGGATAGAAGCGGAGGGTCGACTACAGGAAAACTTTTGTCGAAACATACATCGGGGGTGTAAGCTAGGGCTTTGTGCAATTGATTTGCATTGTAACGGCGCTCAGGGAGTCACTTTTTTGTTCCGTGATACGGCAGAGTTTAAAGCGAGCCCTATCAAGGTGTGCACCTCTTCGTACACGTGTTACAAAGTGCAAGGGTCATCTCAGCACGCTCCTTACCTCAGCACTGGACCTCCTCGCCGTAGACCAATCAGATATGAGTAGAGATCATATCTATAGGCACGGCTTTTAATTCCGTCTCCTTACGATAGTTGTAGTACTCTACACTGCATCGTCTACAGGTCATTTTTAGCAAAATGTCGTGCCGGTTACTGGGTGTTATACGGAGGTGAGTCTGTTTGCGATTCATGTTCCATTGTTATTTTGTTTTCCCATTGGCAACTTATTTGTAGCATACCATTTCTGTTTGAATTAACCTAGCTGTTATGACAATTTCGCCGATTTAATGACGTTGTTCCTGAGAAGCTTTGTATCTAGTGTTGTTTTTGCACACTGCAGTAGACCATTGAAGGAATTTTAACTCAAATGGACAGAAGTCAATGTTATAAGGACGAGCAATCCTTAAAGGCGCAGTCTTGTTTTCATGTCTTCTGTTCATTCATTTAACTTCTTTTAGGTTTTGTTCTGGTCGTGTCACAGACTCCCGTCAACGTGAGCACCCAATGCCATTTTATGTGCATCCTTTTCCATTGCTAGTCCATCTGCATATGTAGATAATAATAATACATTCGAGAGATAGAAAACAGTAAAGTTCCTTGTTGCAAGCTTGTTTAAAGCTTACTCTGCACGTCTTGTTTAGCCTACCTCTAATATGGTAATACTGTGTGTACTTGTCTGGCTGCTCTGGTGCTTTTAGTGTGTAGAGACTAATTCCCCGGGGTAATTATTGATCATCATGGTGAGTTTTGCAGGGTAGGGGCAGTTTAGCCGCTCTACTTTAGAGGTGTTATATATATATATATATATATATATATATATATATATTTAAGTAA
>OMKP01086423.1:0-13824 GCA_900302375.1 Bathygadus melanobranchus | reverse complement strand
ATTATTGGAACAAACCCATTTGAAGCTATAACAATATCTCTTGAATAACAATGGAACGCTGCATGCCCGACCATAAACAATGAACCCAGCGTGACCCTGTTCCATTATCCAGGCACTCCCCCTCTGGGAGCCATAGTGAGACAGGTTCACGACGCACACAGGGCTCGCGATAGAAGGGTGTTGGAGGTAGTGTTGTGCAGTCGGATGGCTATTGGCACAAAAGAGTGCCTGAAGCGCTCCCTTGTGCACTTAGGTTGGATGAGACGCCGGCTGAAGGAGCTTCTCAGCCCGTTCATCTCATCATAGAGGGGGTGGGATGGGTTCTCCAGGATGGATCTGATTTTCGACCTCATCCTCCCCTCAACCACCTCTTCCAGACTGTCCAGGCTCTCTCCCACAACTGAGCCAGCTTTCTTGATCAGTTTGTTAATTCTCTTGGCATCCTATGCACCTCCCTTGCATGTGACTGTGTCGTCGGCAAAACAGACTTCCCTCTAGAATGGGGGATACATGGCTTGGGATTACGCCCAGACCACAGGCTGTTATCTGGGCACGCTGCAGTGTGTGGAAACCTGCCCTTCAGAAGGGGAACCAACCTCATCAGGAAACGCCGGCCACACTATCACAAGGACTTGAGCTAGGGTACATGGGAAGTGGGCAGAGGGGGAGGGGATAAGATAAGAATTCAGAGATTAGAGAAGGCAAAGGTGGTCAGAGTGATGAAATGGCAGCAAGAAAAGGAATCATCTCTGTCTTGCTTTGGGAGCACCAAAGAAGGTGACATGCACGATGTTAAGCAAGCTGTGTGATTAACATTTAGGCATTTCGTCCACTGATCTGAAGGTTCCCAATAAAAGGGAAACTGTTGAACAGATTTCCTTGCGTGATACACACGTTCACATAGCACAACATGCACGATACTATAAGTGAAGCTCATGAGATGAATGAAGGTTGCATGCAAATACATGTTTCTTTATCCTCTTTCCCACTGGTCAAAAAACCCACTAACACCCGCTAATCAGAGGAGGGAGTATGTCTCACATGTGCAAGTCACAAGCAAGTCTCAAGTCCTTACCTAAGTCTCAGGCAAGTTAATGTGGTGATAATCAAGTCAAGTCGAGTCCCTGCTATAAGTCAAGCAAGACAAGTCAAGTCATTGCTCTGGTGAAGCAAGTCACAAGTCACAATAGCTGAATTACAAAGTACCTGCCTTAAACAACAGCCTAACTAAAACGCAATTAAAATGAATATGTCTATCTCCAGTCAATCTCCAGCTCGAGCTGGAGACTTGACTTAGTGACATACCAGAAAGAAAACAGAAAGGCATACTCGTCTACTGGAAAGGAGTCTACAAACCAGACTTTAGATTAATTTAATATAGCAGAAAAGGCTTTTCACTGTCTTTTGTTTCATATTTGTTTCGACCAATCATCTTGCTGGAGGCAGGGATCTGTGAGCACGTAATTGGCTATTAACAGTGAACACAAATTCAGCCATAGTCATAGTAAGCTGTAAAAAAAGCATGTAAAAGACATTTTTCTTTTCCGACTGCTGGGTCCGAGATTACTACCACGAATACTCGTAAATGAAGAAGAATGAACACCCTTGGAAACGTATAATTTAGCAAACAGGAGCAGCAGAGCAGGAAGTGAAAGCAGAGACCGTTGTGGCGTACGCAGGAAGTGAGTAGGAGTGATTGATAAACCGTCAGACTCACCACAGGATCTCAATGTCTCCACTGTTCCCTACATCAAACCCACAATAATGTTAATGTCGGTCGGCTATGATCATCAAGTCTTTGTATGTGCCTTCATGTTGATGATAATTTGCCCCATTGTTAACGTAGTCTAGTAAAGATCTGACACAGGTGTCTTGAAATGTTGTGTGATGCCAGAGATGTCATAGTTTTCATGTTTAAAGGATTGTGTGTCAAGGAGTGTCATTAGTAAACATTAGGGAGCACACATATGGCATTGCTCACTGGGATATTTGGAAGATGTTTCCCGCCAGGGCCACAACAGATGCACATTTGCAGCTAGCTGTAGGAATGGGGTTTGCGGGGACGAACCATGGTGTTTCGGACATTCATTGATCAGAAGCATTGTATTGTAAGTATTGATTCATTGAAAACTATTTGTCTAGCATGACTTGCGTAAAAGCAGTGTGTTTTTGTTATATGTCAGTTTCCTGTTATTTGCTTACAGAGCCACAAAAAACTATAAGGTCAGCAAAATATTGCATCGTTACTGATATTGCACAACCCTTTGCACAGTGAAGTTGCCTTTGAAACAGGAAACACTGGCCCTGATTACGCGAGAGAAATATCTAGTTTCTACAACCACTTTTGAATTTCGATTGTATCTAGATAAAAAAATTCTGACAAAATATCTGATGACCTACAACCTACAACTGACTTCTGTCAATAAATGAAAGCAGCATTGAATATATATCTTGTATGCTTTGAATTCTATTGCATGTTCACACGCACACACACACACATACTGCAGATGTTTGGAAGCCAGAAAGGATTGCAATAATATATTATTTGCATTCTTTTTTTGTATTACTTTAGGGATTATAACCCACACTTTTTGTAACATTCAATGTGATTGTACCAGAAAAGTTCATGTTTGGGGTACACACGCACACACACATTTAACAATGTGTGTGTGTGTGTGTGTGCGTGCATGCGTGCATGCGTGTGTGTCTGTTTGTCAATTCAGCATTCAGTTAAGGCAGCGAGTGAGTGTCATTTGCCCCTCCTTTTTGATCTTTAGACAAATGTTGAAATATGTCTATTCGGAACATGACACTTATACATGGGAATGGGGGAGTGGGGGTGGGGGGATACAGGACGTCACAATTCTCTTAAGATTGTGTCGCTCTCCAGAGAATACACACAACTTCTGCTGCCAATGTAGGCATAGTGTCTGTGTGTGTCTGTGTGTGACAGGTAACAGTGGAATATTAGCCATGAGGATAGCAGTGCTAGCCTATGTGCTCTTCATTCAAACCTTCCCATGTCTGGCTTCAGATGGTATCGTACTTTTTTATATACTTTCTGTACTTTTATAATACAAACACACACACATACACACATGTGTGTGTGTTTGATACTGTAAACTTAAGTCATTTGCGACATGCCTACATGTCTTTCAGCAATCTAACCAAACCAATGTTCGTTGCTATAATTTGTCTGCAAATGCTGTTCCATGAGGTGAAAGAGGCTGTGAGGCATCCTGTGATTATGAATTAATTTGTAAAACAACAATTATATGAAACATATTTCATATAATTTCATGAAATTATGAAATTTCAATTTCATAATTTCAACGCAAAACAAAACTAAAAAATATATTTCAAATGTTTTTAAACAATCGTTTTATATCGTGTTAGTTTTGTGATGGAACGTGTCCAGCCATACGCAAATACTGCATCGCATTACAGCATTACATAGTCACTCGATTTTGCAGCGATTCACCGAACACAACTCTCTCTCTCTCTCTCTCCTTCACAGATTCACAATTCATCCTCGTCAGTAAGCATGCCGACCACTGTGTGGTGCAGAGCAGAAGCGACTGCACCAAAATGCGATGGACGTCGGGCAACCGACTGTTGATCAGCGGTGTGAGGAAGTGCCTGGGAACTCAGGGGAAGTCCGTGGGCAGCTCCGTAAGCCAGTATGACTGCGACGACAAAAGCTACCTCCAGAAATGGGAATGCAAGAACGGAACCATGCTCGCCCTTCTAGGCACGTCGTATTACATGTCGATGAATGCAGACAAATCGCTGGTTCTCACCAAAAACATAGGGCCTAACAACGAATTCATCATTCGCGGGACAAGCTCTGGAGCTTGTCTGAGGACGCACAGAGGTACTTTTTTTTTTGTTGAAACCCTAACCCTAACCCCTAACCCTAACCCTTATCTTGTTTGACCAGATGGTTTCAGGATGCTTTGCATCATTTGTAAATGAAAATGTACTTAAAAAAACAACAACAGTACACTGATTCCATAGGAAGCTCATTTGAAACGTGTAAACTAAGTGTAGTTCTTCTGTTCTGACGTTATTTATGAAGTGTGAATGTTGTTTTATGGTGAATAGTGCAAACGCCAATGTAAAAAAAACCACCTGATCACTCATCCCCAGCCTTTGTGTTATTGCAGAGCTTTACACTATTGAGGGTAATGCGTTTGGCAGGATCTGCATGTTTCCCTTCCATTACAAGGACAGATGGTTCGAAGACTGCACTACGTATGACTCCACGACCAACAGGCTCTGGTGTTCGGTTACAACCAAGTCAGAGAATGAACATTGGGGCTACTGTCCATCCACTAGTAAGCACTACCTCAGAAAATACCATTCATTGCCACGATTCATGACTATCATTATTCACCTCGGATCCAGCAGTCCTACTATGTCACAGCAGAACTTCTGGGGGAGACAACACGCTAGAGCCTGGGCCGGAAACCAGGACTGCAAGGGGCGGAGTTATTCTTTGTTTCCTATTTTGTTATGGAGATATCGAATAGAGCAACTCATTTGCGCAAGTGGATGATTCTTTCAGAAGGGAATTTGTGTGTATTTCTACAGTGTCCAGTCTACATGGCGTTGTTTTGACACCTTGACAGATACTTTTTCTAAGAACTTCTGTGTCCGGACAGGATGCTTTAGTTTGAAGAGTTTACTTTTCTTTTTTTTGGCATAAAAAACCCAGCTATGAATTATATTACTTACAAAACACTTCTCATTCCACAGGCACAAAGTTTTGGAAGCCAAACATAATAACAGGAGCGTTTTACCAGATCAACATGCAATCAGCGCTGACCTGGAACCAGGCTTACACCAGCTGCCAGCAGCAGAGCTCCTCCTTGGTCAGCATCACAGAGCCACAAGACCAGGCGATCATCACAGGTACTGTGCCCCAACACAGGCCTGGGTATTTATAGTTTGTGTGTGTGTGCAAAAAAGATAATTTATCAAAGCCAATTTCTTGAAAAGATGTGAACATCATTTCATATCTCTGTTACAAAAGATCTTCACACACTTTTCCCCCCCTCCTCTGCTGACACACACGTGCACTTTATACACTGTTTGCAGTCCTGATGGGTCCAGGTCAAAATCGCCTTTGGATAGGGCTGACCATAGACCAGGAACATGGCTGGCAGTGGGCTGATGGGAAGCCATTTCGTTACCTGAGGTGGGACGATGGTAGGTATACCCCTCTATCACAACATGTAGCCTTAAGGCCGGTTCAGACCCCAACAACGAGACAGCACTTAAAACTGCACTTTTAGAAGGTTTTCGGTGTTGGTGTGAACGCTCAAGTTCTAGAATGTCTGCAATCATCTCAAGCCATCTTCAGCATTTAACGTGTCAAATCCTAGCATAAAACGTGACAGTTGACTGTTTCTCTCAGCCAATCAGTGTCCAGTGCTGATTGACAGCTGTCCGACTTGGTCAAAGATGCGTCATGTTAATAGAGAAACGGTTTCCGAACGTTGTTTTGGTGGGAACAGTCTAGTTAGAACATGACTGTACTATAAAAATGATAAAAACATTTTAAAATTAAATTCAGAGTTCACCTGGACTCTGAATAGCTTCACCACCTAGCCACCTCTCCTCCCCAACCCTTTCCCACCTACCGGATCGATGCTTGAATCCCACCCCTCCTGGATCCTTAGCACTTCCATGTTTGTATGTCCTGGCACTTTGTAGGATCCTGTATGCTGGTATGTCCCGGCACTTGAAATAATACTTAGCTTGCGTAGCATCTTATCCTGTCTACCTGCTGTTGTACAGTAAGGGGTCAACCTAGCAATTGTAAGCTTGTAACTTGTTCTATCGACCTGGCAATCAGGAATGCTTGTAACTTGTTCTATTCTAATTGTACTGTACCATCAGCGATATATTGTTGTCTCCCTCTTTCGACAAATGTACTTTTTGTAAGTCGCTTTGCCAAATGCCCTAAATGTAAATGTAAATTCTGTCCCGTCTCGTATTTTTGGTGTCATTCTGAGACCTTCAAACCTTACAGTGCAAACCTTAAAGCTAGCAGGCTGTGTGGATAATGTCTGTGCATAGTGCAAGTTACACTAGCAACAGACAGAACTTCCTCTCTCATCTAAATATGGAGATTGCCCAAGCGATAGCCACTTAAAGCTACAGTGGGTTTGCTAGGATTGTCTGTTCATCGAGCCGTACATGTATACATTAAAACACTGATTGTGACGCTGGTGGCAGTAATCAGGATCCAATACCAGGGAATTTTATAAGCAGGCAATCCATTTCCATTTCCATGTCATGATTTTGTGCTTCCAAATGAATCAAGTCAAACTCTTTTCTTTATGACTCGTAATACACCAGCATCTTTTTATCAGGACATCCACTACCAACTCCTGGACACCAGTGCGCCATCATGGATTCATCAGTGCGTTACTACTGGCAGACCATGTCCTGCTCCAAAAAACTAGGATACGTCTGCTACAAAGGTGGCTCCCTGCCAACGCCGGTTGGTAGGTACCTGGATTATACACATGCAAATATAACATTATTACATGAAAACAATAACATTATCGATGAAAGTGACTAATATCTAATCATTGTTGGTAACTGTGGTACAAGTGGAATAAACCACTCCGGGGTGTTCCGTCATTGGAAATAACGCACTAAGTCACCACCCCCGTCGTACATTATTTTCCAGTAATGGAACACCCTGTTGTGGTTTAGTCCTTACATAACAGTAGCTACAACTGAAGCCACTAGTGGCTGCTACTGGGAAAAATGACACGTTTGAATCTGTTCCATTGAAATCAATTCTATTCCATTCAAAGGCACATCCCAATTTCATCTCTGCTCTTTATTCTTAGTTACATGTATCCCAATGAGGTCTATTCTCTGCTATTGTAGCCTACTGCACGAATGCATTTGAACTTCTGCTTATCGAGATGCCCCATCTATGTACAGTATACTCGAGTCTCTCTCTCTCTCTCTCTCTTCATGTGTGCAAACAGTGGAGACAGGGTTTTGCCAGAGCCCTTGGATCCCCAACAACGGCCACTGCTTACAACTGAACCGCACTAGAAAGTCCTGGTTGGCAGCCCAGGCAGAGTGTGCCAAAGAGGGGGGAGCCCTGGCAAGCGTGAACAGCGTAGAGGACAAAGCCTTCGTCATCTCTCAACTTGGATACGGTACAGCATTAGAAGGAACTATATGAACAGTAGATATTGAAAGTCAAATGCTTTAAATTGCGGTTTTGAGAAATTAGGAGGATCCTCTTGGTCGAAGATAGTCTGAGGACTTCTCTTTTTTATGTGTTATGTGTTTATGTGTATGTGTTCCAGAGGCGGCAAATTTGAGGACTTGAAACTATTGTTTGGGGCAGGGTACTTTGTAAGCAATGACTTGACTTGTCTTGCTTGACTTATAGCAGGGACTCAACTTGCTTGATTCTCACCACAGTAACTTAGGACTTGCTTGAGTCTTGAAGGTTACGACTTGAGACTTGCACCTGTGTGACTTGCGCCCGCCTCTGGGATGCTCCGTTCAAATGTGACAAGTGACTTTACGCAAAACGGTCCTGCTCGATGTGTCTCACTAATGAAACGTCTTCAGTCAACACAGATGAGCTGTGGATTGGGCTCAATGACAGGAAGAATGAAGGCCTGTTTGACTGGGTGGATCACTCCACAGTCCGCTTCACCAGCTGGGAAAGGGAATCACCCCATTCATCCGGGGCCCATGAGGACTGTGTCTTAATCAGAGGAGAGGTAGTCGGCTTTTGATCCTTACGCGGATCCTTTGATCTAACCCTAACGCGTTGCGTTAGGGTTAGATTGTGGTTTTTTTATCGCTATTTTTCGGACAAACAAAACAACTGTTGCATCTCTGCCACATTTCTGGATTTCCTCATGTCATGGAATAAGTTAACAAGACAGAACAATGTCAGATGTGTTTTTTTCTTCTCTTTGCTTCTCTTGTACAGAAGGGTAACTGGGCAGATCGCTCCTGTTCGGAGAAGCATGGGTATATCTGTATGAAGATGAGTAACAGTGAATCTACTGGTGACGAAGTGCTCATGGATTTAGGGTGCAAGCCTGTGAGTGGAGGGGGATTATTTCAGTATATCATTTTGTTTGTATTGTGATTGCAGTCATACATGCATGATGTTAATATTATTAATATGCTTTTTTTTTGGAATGTGCCCGAAAACACAGTCATGTAGATGCATGTAACTTACAGGGCTACAGGGATCTACATTCATTACTCCAGCATAGGGAAATATCATGTTAACTTTAGACTGGAGCTAGCTTGAAATGGAAATCGCAAATCTTGCATATTGTACCTTTAAAGCATTAAAACATCAGTTAATTTGTTTGATTATACAACTGAGGTTCGAGATACATCTAGATTATAGATATTGTCAATATTTATTAGCAGATGTTATCTAGCATTTCACATGAATATTATAAGACTGTAATTACTTGTCATATCAACAGTAGCTCTAGTGAAAGATAGAGATCTTCAAGAAAATGCTTCACTTTAAAGGCGAAGTGAAATAGAATGAAGAAGAATGAAATTTGATTGGCCTTTCCAAAAGTGACAACATATGTTAGAGGTGTGTTAACCTGTTGCAGGATTCATACAAGGGAAAGCTGAAATATGCTATGATTTCATTAGTTAGATGCCATAGTCCAAACAAGTTAGTCAACCTCATCATTTCATGATGAGGTTGACTAAATCGATTAGAATCGATTTGATTTAAATGTATTTTTGTGTTCTGTGTGTTATGTTTGTTAATTCAATGAATGTCTGTGAGGATATCATACAGCACACATACAATGGTGAGTCGATAAGAACAGTGGTTGTGTTTGTTTCTAGGGTTGGAGGAGGCACGGCTCTTACTGCTACCTGGTCGGCTCCGAGACCAAGACATTTGATGAGGCTAAAGAAGACTGCAAGAGCACCGACTCTTACATGGCCGACGTTTCCAACGGGTGAGCGTTTCAAACCACACATTTCATATCATGAGGTCATTCATACGCATACATACCTGAATGTAACACCGATTGTATTTATACTTATGTTCAACTGCTGTCAGGGTGGACAATGCCTTCCTTGTCAGTCTACTGGGGTTGAGATCTGAGAAGTACTTCTGGCTCGGTCTCTCCAACCAGAGAAATATAGACAACTTTGTGTGGACCAACACAAACACTGTGAAGTTTACTCATTGGAATGCAGAGATGCCAGGTATGAGGCAAATATTATATAGAAAAGAGAAAAGAAAAAGACATTATTATTATTATTATCGTTACGATTCATTTATTTATTTGTATTTCCTGGTGCTGGTGAAACGAGGTCTCACATTTAATGCCGAACCCCACCCTCCTTTCTTGTTTTCTTCTCGCAAACAACACAAGGACATCTGCAAGGTTGCGTCGCCATGGCAACGGGTGTTTATGTCGGACTCTGGGATGTGCTGCCCTGCGCCAACAAGGAGAAGTACGTGTGCAAGCACATGGCCGAGGGCACCGTCCTGACCCCCGTCCCCCCCACGCAACCCACCGCCAAGTGTGCAGAAGGCTGGAAACCTGTGGGAACCAGGAGTCTGTGCATGAAGGTAGGAAGGACTTTATATTCATACAACCTCACACATGTTCATACGCTTTACCTGCTGCGTCCATCTCACCTTGATCTTGTTGCTGGAGGTAAGATTTGAGAGTTGCAGAGAGAGAGCAATATTTTGAAACTAAACAACCCCCAAAAAACGTTGTCCCTCCCTGGTCTCTCCCTCCCTACGTTTCTCCACCATTGAAAAGTGTTGCATTTCACGCACTGAGTGACGCTGTGATTGACAGGCAAGATAGACTCCCTGAACCAATCAATGGCAGAGATACCCTGATAAATCAGCCAGGAGTGGTCTAAAATTGAAATGGTCTACAGAGGCAGGCGCAGTCAACTCGAGACAGATATTCATAGCATTTCACCCACTAATATTTTGCTCACAAATTACACTTGGAATTATAGCTCTTAAATCTTACCTACAGCACCGTTAAGACATTGCAATCGCATCTGAATGTTGTCATCGGGACAAATATCCATTCCTATAGCATATTTAATGAGGGTATGCCTTTTGACGACTCAACAAAAAGAAAACATGGGCTGACCGATGGTTGGCGATCTTCTGCTGCAGTTCTTTACAGGACCCCGCTCAGGTGAGAAGACCTGGTATGAGTCCCGGGACTACTGTAGGGCCATTGGTGGAGATCTACTGAGCATCCACAGTCAGCAGGACATGAGAACAGGAAGGTAACGTATGGACCCAAGATGCAGAACACTCAACCCAAAAGGACCATCATAGACCTCAGACAGACAGCCAAACGGGCTTCCTGGAGTTCTGTTATTATTGAGATATTATTGTTATATTTTCCGTATCAGACACCCAATACTGATACGACTTACGTTACTAGCTACTCGTTTAATGTATGACAACGTGGGTACAACGCAAATGTCCACAGCGTTGTTGCTATATATATATATACAGCATATATATATATAAAAGAAATAATATTTTTATATACAGTATATATATATATATAAAATTATTATTTATTTTCTTGTCTATGTTAGGATATTAAAATAACGATAATATTTTTTCGCAGCCATGGAAAGGCCTGGATTGGCCTGAGTAAGCTCACTCCGGGAAGCGGCTACACGTGGTCTGATGGCACGCCAGTGAGTATATACACTTTAACGCATCATTTAAAGCACTAGTCATGTGCCTGCTCGAAGCGTGCCCCTGCCCGTTCATAGCATGCCCGTTCGAAGTGAACTGACTGCGTGGCCTTGGTGCCGCTCACCCAAGTAACTTCACACTCCACACTGCACTTCCTTGGGTCCTGAGAAATACACCTGCCAGTGCAGTGCCCGTTCCGTGCCTGTTCGGAAGGGGCCGGTTGTTTGGAGCTTTCTCGAGAACCACTCATCCAAACAACTTCAAACTCAACACTGCACTTCCAGGGGGTCTTCAGCAATAAACCCGCCTAGTGTGAAGTCGAGCGGTTGTCAGGAAAATCGTGTTATCGAATTACAGACATACATACATACATATACACACATACATACAGAGACTCCTTCCATTACAGTTAGACGGCACTATTATTACCTATCGACTGAAATGTCCCTATCGTTGTATAACAGAACCCTGAAATATACCATGTTGTTGTTGTTTTTGTTTTGTTTATTAGCTGAATTACTTACACTGGATGGGTGACGAACCTAACAACTTTAACAACATTGAATCCTGCGTAGAATTCAAGATGTACTACTGGGATGAAGAGGGCTCCTGGAACGATGTTCACTGTGAATCCTACAACGACTGGATATGTGAGATCCGTGCAGGTAGGATCACTCGTTTTGTTCTTTACATTACATTTTCAGGATTGCGGTATTATAATTGGGTTTTTTTTGTTTCCCCACACGCACAATAACCTACAGCTTTCCACTGCTTGCTGGATAAATTGTGACTTGTGTGTCATACTGGTGGTGTCGAACCCCCAATTGTTAAGAAAATGACGTTTCATTGAAATTCAAATGTTCACGTTACCTTTGTCAGGACAAATATTGTTTCTGAATATCTTTATGCTTATTACCAACAGGAGTAACCCCAAAGCCCCCTCCAAATGATACCGTGACAGGTAAATTCTGTTCTAATTGCGCTATACCTTCAGCGATATATTGTTGTCTCCCTCTTTCGACAAATGTGTTACTTTTTTGTAAGTCGCTTTGGATAACAGCGTCTGCCAAATGCTCTAAATGTAAATGTGAATTGCTGTCGTGTGAGCGGACATGTATATATAGATCCGTAAACAGCCAGTTATTGATTAGCTATTGTTTATCCATTACATACAATGACAAATATTAAAGCGTAACATTCCCCAATAGACCCTTTTCACAGAGGTGTCATCGTAGGACAACCACAGGTGTTGCTCATAACACTAATTATGGATCTGCTCCTTTTATGGACCAGGGCGCGAGTTGTAGACTAAACTAGTGAAGATGTGACACATTGGACAAGGACCATGAGCGCTGGTACATAAAAGGAGCACACCCATAATTAACATTATGACCTGTATTTGTCAATATTTGCCAATATTTACACGTCTTAAAGAAACATACGGAAAAAAAACACTTTTAACAAACACTAGAATGAAATGACACCAAGCACTTTGCCAGGTATACCTGAAAAATAAAACGCTATACAACAAAAAGAAAATGAAAGCAATCCTTTAATAATGATATGTGTTTGTTCACATTGGGCAGAATATAACGTCACTTCGGATGGCTGGATGGAGTGGGGTGGGAGTCAGTATTACATTAACCAAAGGTCTCTGCCCATGGACGATGCCCGTCACTACTGTCAGAAGAGGCACGGGGATTTAGTGGCAATCAACAGTGAGGCAGAAAACGTCTTTCTGTGGAAAATGGTACGCAGTGTTCGACAGTTCAAATCTTCCAACTCAAAGCTGGGCTTTTTGTTGATGCCAATAAGCAATTTTGATGTGCGCGTGTCTGTGCGTGTGTGTGTTTGCGTGTGTGTGTGTGTGTGTGCGTGCGTGTGTGCGTGCGTGCATGCGTGCAGGTATCGAGGTCCTATGGATTCTTTTATATCGGCATGAATGTGGATTTTGATCAATCATTTTGGTGAGTACAAATAACAAGTGACTTGGTTACGTTTGCTATGACAAATATATTTCATCAAAGACAAGATACCTGTCCTCAGCCAAAACTCATGTTCAATGAATTCAGGGCACTCCCATACCCCTTCAATTAAGTTATTAAATTGACGTGAAAATATTAGTATTTGATTGAAAAATACATATTTTCAGCTTTTTAATATATATTGTTGCCTCTGTTTCAAGGTGGATGGACGGATCGTCGGTGGTGTTTCAGCGCTGGGACGAAAATCAACCTGATTTTAGGAACAACGACGAGAACTGTGTCATTATGACTCACCATATTGGTAAAGTCAACTTTCACTGATACAAATGCTAATGGTAAAGAACATACTCAAGGTCCATGATGCATACATGATGTGTATTATGGCGCATTAACGCAAGCATTAATAGTATATATATATATGTATAGCATGTGATGACCATCAAATCAATCAGGTTATATTTTGTTATAGGTGCTTTACCCAAGTGGCACATAAAAGCCTGTCAGTGATATCCAGACCCATTTATATGAAGCAGTTATTATTAGGATCTCAAAAATTTTTGAGATGTTTTCCTCATATTTGCTTCACTGACTTCTGTCTCTAATTGGAGCAGCATTGAGCCTCATCCTCAAACCCCCCCATTTCGAAAACAACTACAACTAACTTCTCCAGATTACTTCCTGATAATGAAGGGAGTTGTTTCTTGCCCTTTGGGTGGCTAGGGTTAGGGGCTGTCATAAATATATGGCCTGTAAAGCCCTTTGAGACTCTAACAGTGATTAAGGGCTAGGGTTAGGGGGTGTGTGGCATGTGTGTGGTGGGTGGCTGGTTTAACCTAGCCTAGCCAGAGTCACTGATTGATTGGTTTGGCTGGGTGAGGCTGCACACCTGTGGGCCGTTGACAATAAACCAGATTATTCACCACCTTCCTGCGTCCTGTGTCTTGGGGGAACACTAAACGAGCCACTTATGTGGCATGTGGCAAACTTATCTGCTACACTGGTGCCTGAACAGGGACCTCCAGGACGCAGGAAGGTGGTGAATAATCCGGTTTATTGTAAAGTTTTGGACAATGACATGGACAGAGCAGATGGTAACAGTGCTAG
>OMKP01086420.1:0-13989 GCA_900302375.1 Bathygadus melanobranchus | reverse complement strand
GGAAAGCCAGGAGCAGTGGGCAGCCATCAGTACGGCGCCCGGGGACCAAGTCCAAGCGCTCAGTCCTGTCTTGGTCAGGGACAGGACCGAAGAGCAATCTGTTCTTCTGCATGTTTTTGTTGTGGGGTTCTATGGGGGGAACCCGAGTGAACACGGGGAGAACATGCAAATTCCACACAGAAAGGCCCGGGAACCAGCCCCGACATGTTGCACCATGTGGGACTTGAACCCACAACCTTCTTGCTGTGAGGCAACAGTGCTACGCACTGAGCCACCTCTCCAATTTGGAGAGGGAATATTATGTGTCCCAAAGACCAATTATTTGCTCTGGGTTTGTCAGATTACACTCCTTTCCTTCTTAAGGTCAGTGCCTGGTAGCCCTGGTGTTTTAGTCACTATTCATACACCATGATACAGGTGCTACTGACGACAGTAGCTCAGGGGGTAGAGCGGTTGTCTGTCTGGCAACCGAAAGGTCGCTGGTTCGATCCCTGGCTCAGCCTAGCTAATTGTCGAGGTGTCCCTGAGCAAGACACCTAACCCTAACGGCTCCCGACGAGCTGGTTGTTACCTTGCACGGTTGACACTGCCGTCGGTTTATGAATGGGTGAATGTGAGGCAAATGTAAAGCGCTTTGGATAAAAGCGCTATATAAATGCAGTCCATTTACTGACAAAACCTCCCTAGGCACAAATGTTCTGGTGCAGGGAATGGGAATGGGTTTTACTGATGTCCCATTGCACAAGGTGAGTCTGACTTGTAAATTGGTAACTGGTGATGTTGTTGGTGCCTGTGCTTTTCTGCCTGTTCAAGGTGTCACCTTCTTACTGGGGAACGGTTAGGCTGGTGGCAATGTTTGTGCTGCTGTTCCTTTAGTTACTTCAAGCTGTCAGCTACTTCACACAATCTTGTGTTCTGATGCGGAAATGGAAGCCAGTAGATGCATCATCTAATGATTGGCGTAATATTGTTGTACCACTCAAATATCAACCTGAAATACTATCTCTGGCAAATGACACTCCATTTGCTGGGCACTTGGGAATAACAAAAACGTATAACCTTTTCTTGTGGCCTGGTCTAAAGTGGGATGTTATCACTTATTGCAAAACCTATAGCCAAACCAAACAATTCTTCCTGCTCTGCTACATCCAATTCCAGCTTCTGGAGAGCCATTTGAGCAGGTAATCATTGATTGTGTTGGTCCCATAACACAGAGTAGACGAGGGAATTACAATAATTACTCTGACAATAATGTGTGTTGCCACACGTTTCCCAGATGCTGTGCCATTACGGAACATAACTGCCCGTCATTGTAAAGGCACAACTGAAGTTTTTCCCACAGTTTTTGGCTTGCCAACCTTGGCTTGTCAGACCAAGGTTCCAACTTTATGTCCCGTACGTTTTCCCAAGTTTTAAAACAGCTTGGTATTCAACATTGCCCTTCCAGCGCTTATCATCCAGAGAGTCAGGGTGCTTTGGAAAGATTCCTCCAAACACTCAAGTCAATGTTACGCACTTACTGCCTCTCTGATGAAAAGGACTGGGATGAGAGTATTCCAATGTTGCTCTTTGCAGTTAAAGTGGTAGTACAGGAGTCACTTGGTTTCAGTCCTGCTGACTTGGTATTTGGTCATACCGTGCGTGGTCCCCGTAAACAACTATAAGAGAAGTTTGTGGCCTCATTGCCACACCAGACTGTAGAAAAAACCCTGTTTATGCCATGTCAATATGCTGAAAGCTTACCATGAACCTGTTGAGTGTCCAGTTAAGCCTGTGCTTGTCATTCCCCTGTTCCATACTCTGAGGCCTGGCCAGTTTGGTCATCTACATTCTGTGGACAGCATGACAGGGCCCTCGAGGTGTCTTGTGGGGGGCAGGCTGAAGTAAGGAGATGTTGTGTTGTATGTCTGAACGTCTTTTGCATCTCTCACATTCCAACAGCTGATATTCTGGAGCTTATTGACTCGCATGGCCAGTTGTTTGCTGACGTGCCGAGCCGTACCACACTCATAGAGCATGACAACGACGTAGGTAATGTAGCTCCCATTAAGCAAATCCTGTGAAGTGCGTGCAACTAAAACAGAATGTTAAAACACAACATAGCTGAACCTAGTAAAAGTGCTTGAAGTTCACCACGATTTTGTATAGACATTCATCCTTCTTAAAAGTTACTGGCAAATTCCCCTTCTGGTGCCTGTGAGATATCTGCTTTCATTACCCCAGATGATTTCCTGCAGTACACCATGATGGCATTTGGGTTACAAAATGCTCCCGCCATTTTTCAGCACTTGGTAAACAGGGTTCTGGCTGGCTTGCATGGCTGTGAGGCCTACCTCGATGATATCATTGTGTACAGTGCCACTGATTGACTGGTTGATGCTAACCTTACCATCAACTTAGCCAAATGCGAGCTCCGCAAAGCCACAATTACCTACCTCTGGAAAGTCGTAGGGGGTGGGCAAGTTCGTCCCATGTACACTAAGGTTTAAGCGGTCACTATTTATCCTCCATCCAGCTGCAAGGAATTGCAATGCTTCCTTGGCATGGTGGGGTATTACAGGGGTTTCTGTAAAAACTTGTTGCTGTTTCTGCTCCTTTGACAGGGTTTCTTTGGTCTGAGGAGTGTCAGACAGCATTTACATCCATTAAAGCACTCACTTATACATGTGCCAGTTCTGCCTGCCCAGATTTCTCACATCCATTCCGACTGGCTGTCGATGCAAGTGATTCTGGTGCAGGTGCAGTTCTCATCCAAGAGCTCTCTGATGGCATTGAGCATCCTCTTTGTTATTTCTCCAAGAAGTTCAATGCATCAGAGAACTTACTTGACAATCAAAAAGGAGGCCCTCACTTTGATCCTGGCATTGCAGCAGTTTGAGGTTTATGTTGGATCCTCAGCCTCACCTGTAGTGGTTTACACAGGTCACAACCCTCTGGTCTTCCTTCATAGAATGAAGAACTCCAACCAGCGTCTCATGTGGTGGAGTCTCTTCTTTCAGCGTTTCGATCTCACTATCACACACATAAAGGCTAAAGACATCATTGCAGATGCGCTATCCAGGATGTAACGTGTGTAAGGAGGGCCATATGGCATATGAGACTGGCATTATTGCAAGTTTGTGTTGTACTGAACGTAGTCACACTATACAAACCAAATTGATATGTTATGTCTTTTATGTGTATTTTTGGTGTTTTTGTATTCTGTATTTTTGTGTAATATAGTATTCTGGGCTTTGCTCCCTTCCATGCTGTGGCTATTGGCCACAGTTTGGTGATGGGGGTGTTACGGCGGCCCCTTTTTCTTTCTCTCTGTGTTGTTCCCTCAGGTGCAATCAATGCAATCGGACACACCTGGGAGAGGCCTGATATAAGGAGAGCCTGATTTGAGCTGTGCAGCTGCATGTGCCATTGGCACTTGGTTTGCAGCCAGGCACATTCCCATGTTCTGATCATTTGCTGTTATATTTCCATTATCCTAATTTTACATTTATGCTACAGATGCCTACATATCCACTTTTACATACACCTCACACATGACAAGGACATTTAGAGTATTATTTAAATTAATTCAAGTTCCTTTTTGCACCTTACTTTTGTTGTCCGTCTCTTATTTTATGGCTTGACTCAGGGGGGATCTAGGCGTGACACTGCTCAACGGGTAGAGTTCTTGCTTTAAATTGTGGAGGTTCCTGGTTCAAATACAGAGACTTTTTTGCTGGTATTCCATGAAAAGTAGTTTGGTGCATTCTGGGATATATAGTGTATGTAGCGTACTATGATAGATAGTAGATAAGGTATTCTATGACAGATAGTGGATGTCTTCTATGATAGTGTCTGCTTCTACAACATATTTTCACCTCTTTGTTCATGTTTGTCAATAGCTCAGCGAGTAGAGAACTCACCTGAAAGGCAGAAGGTCCACGGTTTAAATCCACGGAACCTAATATGGTCTAACAAACTGCTTGTCTATGCTCTGCTACTAACCAATTGTCTTCTACTCCCTTCAACACACATGATGTCATTGTAACTAAGCTAACTTTGGGGCAGTTGGCTGTGTCAACATTGATGCTACATCCAGCAGTCTGGTCTGAGAAATTGCATGCACAAAAATCACAGTTCATGCCTTCCAGAAGTAGTGGTGCTTTGGTCTCATAGGGGCAGTATGGTCACGGTTCTATCTATGGCTCTATAAATACCGCCAGTCTCACTAAATCCACCATTTCCTTAATTTTCCCCATTTCTCCCACTTCAGGCAGCTGTGCACAGCGGCGTGCTTGACACAGGCTATTGCTGCTTACAGCTATATTTATTATTATTATTATTATTATTGAGGGGTTTACCCAAGCCTGCGACCCACGCCAAGAAATACTCACAGTATTATGTACATTTAGCAATTTGTTGGATGCTTTGATCCAAAGGGTCCACCAAATAGGATAAATATGCATTGTATTATTCTTTGTTCATGCTATTGGATGACACGCTCTAATAAACATATGCATTAAAAGATATTTGTATTTATATATATATTATATTTTTTTCTATCTATAACATTTATTTTTATATTTATCAAATGGCTGTCAGCATTAACGCTTGCGATGAATCATTTTTAGCGTAAATTCACGCAATTTTGTAACTAATATCTTGCATGTCGGGTGTTCGTTTGATGCCAACAGGTTTGGAAGTGATTTCCTATATGGTGGTGGGCTGTGTCGTTGCTGTTCGACTTCCCATGCGAGAGCGACCGTGTCCTAGGGAGACAGAGTGCGGGTGTCTGGTCGGAAGGTGACGCTGTTTCTCTGCTTGATGACAGTGAGAACGATGGCTGTTACATCCATTCTCGCCTGGAGTCTGCTTGCTAACTATGATCCGATTTGTGTAAGGTCAATTATAAATGGCCATAACTTTGGCTATGTGCATCTTTTAAATATTAAATATAACTAACCATGTCTAACTAGTGGTGAGGTGATGGAGCTCCCCTGTTGAATCATTTGAGGATAAGTTAGACCACAGTTCAAAGCATATTCTACCTGGCTATTCAATGCTATACTCATCTGTCACAATAATGTCATGTCTTTTGAATTGAAATGTTCATTTGGGGGCGAACTGGTCCAAAGTTCAAAGTGCGCTCAACCCTGACAGTTCTTCTGTCATAGCATTTGTTTATTTTACCTACCTACCTACCTACCTCTCTATATATCAGCAAAGCTGGTGGTGGTGATATACAGTGGGAACTGGCTTGGGTGATCGTTTCTATTTTCTAACCCTAACGCTATTGTCCCAGAGCAAATTTTTGGTGAGCAGGCATACGGACATGCGGTGTGTCTGATCCACAGAAAAGAGACATTAACGATTTAAAATGCCCTCGTCACTTGTGCTGATTAACAGCACTCAGCAGTCGGACATGCAGCTCCACCTGAAACACCTTTAATATGCACAGCATGGTGGAGATTCTAGATAATTTTTACTCTGATAGTAAGTGGGTTAGGGTTAGAATAGGGTTAACCCTAACCCTAACCCTAGGGGTAAAATCGCCTTAATATCGGCGTAAGAAAAGCCAATCGTTGATTATCCCTTCAATCGTTGATATACGATCCAATTGCCAATCGGCACAAGCCTAGGGTTGAACATGTTTACTTCTGCTGATATGTATAAACATACTATAAACACTAAAACAATAACCATAACCAATAACCACTATTGGGAAAAACAGCTCTACTACAGCTGTGGTGTGTAAACAACATTAAATGTTTAATATCTGGACTTCTTATGGCTTTTTTTTGGTAAATTGTGCATCCATATTTGCAAAAGTTAGGGATACAACAATGTATCTAGCTAACAAAGTTTGAATAAATTATCTGGCTATAAAAAATAAGCAATAAACATCCGCCGCCGGTGTATGAATGGGTGAATGTGCGGCAATGTAAAGCGCTTTGGATAAAAGCGCTATATAAATAATCCATTTTTTTATACAATTTTATAAAATGCATGGCAGAGATGTTAACTGCTGCTGAAACTCACATAGCCTCCCATGGAGATGCCAGTCATTCCCAGTGGCCAAAAGCCTTCTCTTTCCAGCCAGTTGAGGAGAACTGCTGATTCTAGGATTAGAGCTCCACCCATCACAAACAGGTCTGAAACGTTCTTCAAACAGGACCGCCTATAATACAGATAGACATGACTTAATTGATCCTGGAGGAAATAATTTGTTACAACTCAAGCCAGAAACAAGTAAATAGAATAAACAATAAACATCATGACAAACTCATCTAAAAATTTTAGACGTACAACACTGACCACATTCATATATTTTTGAAAGCCCGAACACAAGATGGCGTGAACCAATATGAAAGATAAAACAGTGGATGAATGCCTCGAAATAAACACAAAAGACTATATACTACATAAAGTCAATTGCATTTCAGGTGACTTACAGCTGGTCTTTAGGTTTGCGGTAGCCATGTAGAGATTGTGTTAAGGCATCAGAACAAAGATTGTGAGAAATGTAAAGAGTGGAATAACAAGAACACGTGAGAAGCAGTAATATGTAAATTCAAGCGTAGAGTAAAGGCATATTGGTGATTTTCACACACACACACGCACGATTGCCATAACCCAAAAATATAATCAGATTAGAATGTGGCATTTCCTGTACAACGTGAAATCTTTATTGTTGAGAAACAAAAGCTTTGGCCTAAAAACAGCAGTTTTGAGCAGTGTGGAAGTTTTAGCTCTGAAATAGTTGAGACCTGCCAGTCAGATGCAACAAAGCAGGAAAGAAAAAAAGGTGAAGCAATAAAACAATACAAGGATATAGTAAGGATTCTCCAGCAGCAGTGATGCCATTCCTGCCTCTTTGACCATTGGTCTGGCCATAAGGGTTCGTCGACGCCAGAAAAACTATGGACACAAAAAAAAAGGAACAAATAGTAAAGGTAGGGTTAGGATTAATGAAATCTATTCATGAGTCCAATATTGGCTGTGATGAAGGACTTGTTTAGTATTATAGTGTCAGATACTCAGCAGGGGGAGCCACAGCTCCCTTGTTAGATATTTAGTTTACCTGTATGTACCGGCCGCTATGATTCGCTGTAGTCTGTAGCACAGTACGTTAACAGAGAGGAAGGCATTGGATGTGATAGTTGCAGCTATGAGCCATCCATGCATGTGTGTGTTCAGAAACATGTAAGTAGCATCGTGATAAGTTTTATATTATATATATACACACACACACACACACACACACACACACATTATATGGCCAAAAGTCAGAGACAGCCCTTCTAATTATTCAGTTCATTGCCATGCCATGAACTCTCCACAGACAAACATTTAGAATTCAGAATGGGTCGTAAAGAGCTCAGTGACTTTAAATGTGGCACTGTCATAGGATGCCATCTTTGCCACAAGTCAGTTCAAGAAATGTCCGCCCTACTAGATCTGCCCCGGTCAACTGTAAGTGCTATTATTGTGAAGTGGAAGCACCTAGCAGCAACAACAGCTCGGCCACGAAGTGGTAGACCACGCAAACTCACAGAGCGTGGCCAGTGTAGCGCATAATAATCGCCTATCATCTGTTGCATCCATCACTACAGAGTACCAAACTGCCTCTGGAAGCACCATCAGCACAAGAAATGTGCGTTGGGAGCTTCATGGAATGGGTTTCCATGGCGGAGCAGCTGCACACAAGCCTGACATCACCATGTGCAATGCCAAGCATCGGCTGGAGTGGTGTAAAGCACGCTGCAACTGGACTGGAGCAGTGGAAACGTGTTCTTTGGAGTGATGAATCACGCTTCACTATCTGGCAGTCTGATGGACGAATCTGGGTTTGGCGGATGCCAGGAGAACGCTACCTTCCGGAATGCATAGTGCCTACTATAACATTTGGTGGAGGAGGGATAATGGTCTGGGGCTGTTTCTCAGGGTCTCAGGGCTAGGCCCCTTATTTCCAGTGAAGGGTACTCTTAATGCTAAAGGATACAAAGACATCTTAGCCAATTGGGTACTTCCAACTTTGTGGCAACAGTTTTGGGAAGGTCCTTTGCTGTTCCAGCATGACTGTGCCCATGTGCACAAAGCGAGGTCCATAAAGACAAGTTTGATGAGTTTGGTGTGGAGGAACTCAATTGGCCTGCACAGAGCCCTGACCTCAACCACACTGAACACCTTTGGGAGGAATTAGACCGCCGACTGAAGGCCAGGCCTTCTCGCCCAACATCAGTGCCTGACCTCACAAATGCTCTTTTGGCTGAATGGGCACAAATTCCCACAGGCACACTCCAAAATCCTGTGGAAAGCCTTCCCAGAAGAGTGGCAGCTGTCATATTCAAGATCCAAGGTCCGCAAATATAAGCACCTGAAAGGCCCTCCCCTGCAAACACTGGACCGTGTCCATCCCATGGTCCTCATTGGGTCAGACTACACCCATCTAATCACCCCAGTAGAGCCGGTTCGTCTGGGACCCCCTGGAGGACCAGCTGCTGTGAAGACAAGGCCGGGCCATCCAGGGGCCGACCAGAATCATCAAACAGCATCTCCAGCCACAGCAGTGTCTGCACATAGCCACCCAGTCACCCACTACAGAGCTCCTTCAACATGTGGAGAAGCTCTGGCAGATGGACGGTTTGCCCTACAGGAATGAAACGATGGTGACACGATCAAGGCAAGATTAAGAAGCAGTTCACTTGCTGGAAACCAAACATCTCCATACCCTCAAAGACGCTGTATTGGCAAATCTGCGAAGCACTGAACAACGCCTGATGAAAGACCCAGCACGAGCATCAGCCTACGGCACAGAGATCAGGAAACTGGAACAGGCTGGGTATGTGAAGAAGATTGCAGAGGAGCTGAGTCAGTCAACCGAGTCCTGGTTTATACCTCACCACATGGTGAGTCATAATGGAAAAAACAGACTCGTATTCAACTGCTCCTTCACACACAAGGGCCATAACCTGAATGAGCTCCGACTACCAGGCCCCACTCTGACCTCCAGCCTGTTAGGTGTCTTGCTGAGATTCCGGGACCACGCCGCCACCATTAGTAGTGACATTAAAGGCATGTTCCACCAGGTCAGGTTGATGCCAGGAAATAAGCCCCTGCTCCGTTTCTTGTGGAGGGATCTGAAAAGAGAGGCACCCCCCAACATCTACGAGTGGCAGGTCCTCCCATTTGGAACCACATGTAGCTGTGCAATGTTTGCACAACAGAAGCATGTGACAGATCACAGCCAGCCAGAAGAGGTCATCCGGGTGACCATCGAGCGGTACTTCTACATGGATAACCATTTACAAAGCCTCACCTCCCCAACAGCAGCCAGGCAGCTGATTGACAAATTGAAGACACTGTTAGCCACTAGGTTTGAGCTGCGCCAGTGGACTAGTAACGTCCTAGACGTCATCAGTCACCTGCCGAAAGAGGTGAGATCATAGAGTAGTGAGTTATGGCTCACGGAGTCAAAGGCAGATCGCACTCGGACTACGATGGTTTTGCGCCTCCTACAATCTGGGCTACAAGAGCAGCCTCACAGACCATCCTACACCGATGATGGGGAATATTTACAGCACATTGGCACGACTCTACGATCCACTAGGCTTCCTCGTTCCCTTCACCACACGGGCCAAACTCATTGTGCAGGACCTATGGGACAGAGAGAGGGTGGGATGACCTGTCCCTGCCAGACAACACCGTCAAGTAGGGGTGGGCGGTATGGCCTAAAATTTATATCACGGTATATTTTGAATTTGACGGTAACAGTATATATCACGGTATTTTTTTTTATTTTTATATAATAATATTAATAAAACATTCCCGGGGAGTTAACTATGAGGTTTCTACTGGGCTCTTCTATTAGTATTCTGTAATCTGTATATTAAAAAATAAAACTGACATTGAACTTAAGTGTTTATGAATGTTTTATTGTCCAAAAATGCACTGTATTAAATACAAATAGCACCTTATACGATACAAATAAATATTTTCAAATAAAAGAAACAATACCAATATCAAACATAAATATAAATTTCAAGTATTCTAATACTTCAAATAAGACTCATATATGGCTCCGATGCGCGGCTCGACCACAGGTTGCTCGTAGTAGCAAAGTGCATCAAGTTCCGAAGTTCTTCCGCCACTGTCTCACGGCACTTGCTGTATAACATGGGTATAGCGGTTTGGCTGAAGTATTTTTGACCTGGCATCACATACCTCGGATCCAGTGTATGGATCAATGCCTTAAACCCCATTCGCGCAACTGTTTGTACAGGCAATATGTCCTTACATAGGTACTCCGTTATGGAATTTGTAATGTCCTTCCACTGCTTGCGTTTTTTGTCATACGGATAGCCACTGGAAAATGACTCGGCTAGCGATGTCTGTGTTGTGGTTTTTCGTTTAGCACCACTTGAGGGACTGCTTGTGTCTTCATCCATCCTCATACTTGCGGACATGTTTTGTTTTGAGGTGATAAAACAGATTGCTCGTGTTACCACCCCCGGGGACAATTCTTGCTTGACATTGTTTGCAGTTTTCTGCTCAAGGTTCCACTTTAAACCCAAACCACGTCCAGATGATGGACAAAGCACCTTTCTTTTGAACTAATTCTTCTTCTTTGTTTGCATCGGGAACGGGACCTCCCGCATCACGCTCGCTGCCCTCCATTTCACCATGCATCTTCTCCAGAAAGCATGAGTTTGTTTACGTCTAAGTTTACGTTGCACAACTCACATGTTTTTTTAGAAGCCAATAATGGGCCAACTTTTTGACTCTCTTAATGGCAGCGCGCTAATGGTTAATGGCTAACCCTTCTGTGACGCATCTGAGAAGGTATAAGGCTCAGTTGCTTACCTGTGTACTGAGGGCTCAGGTGGGATGGTGGAGGTGGCTTTCCTGACAGCACGGTCGCGAGTGGCCCCCAAGCGCCAGCAGTCGTTGCCGCAGATGGAGTTATGTGCAGTTCTGACTGGTGCCCAGTTGGCAGCGCTGTTGCAGCGTGAACTCACCCTGGTGCTTCACGATGTGGTGCTCTGGACAGACTCCACCACGGTTCTCACATGGCTCCAGTCAGACTCTTGTAGATTTTAAGTGTTTGTGGGCACCAGAGTCACTGAGATTCAGAAGCTGACAGAAACCCAAGCATGGAGGTACAGTACCACAGATGGCAGACCTACCCCCTGCTCGTCTGAGGCTGCCGAAACCACCTTTCTTCTCTACAGGCATGGATTGTTTTGGGCCCTTCATGGTCAAAGTTGGACGGCACAATGAGAATCGTTGGGGCATACTATTTAAGTGCCTCACTACCCGGGCTGTCCACATCGATGTCCTGAGTAGTCTGGACCAGGATGAACCGTTTCATCTCACACAGGGGAAAACCAGCGGAACTGGACGACGGACCGGGGCACAAATCTCAAAGGTGAGAGGGAGCTTCACGACTCGTTCAAGGCTATGCACCCCACCCTACAGTTGGAACTGGCCAAACATCAGGTCAGATTCAGGTTTAACCCTCCAAGTGTGCCTCATTTCGGTGGCGTATGGGAGAGGGAAATTAAATCGAGGAAGGCATTGGATGTATATATATATATATCTTTGTGCTTCGAGTGTATACAGTCATTGTGGTATATTCGGTGAATACACTATTAGCATAAAGTCCGCCAAGCGGATGCTAACACTGCTAGCCAGATGCTAATATCGCTAACCGCATGTGAACGCCGCTAGACGCATGTTAGTTGCATTAGTGCTTGTGTTCTGAGCGTAGTTCTGTATGTGTCTGTTACTATTGGAGTGCCTATAAAAGCTGTAGTGTTAAACTAGACAGTTATTTTGTTTGTAATACAGCCTGTTAAATTAGTATACCTTCTAGCATAGCACTAGCACTGCTTAATGTGTATTGCAGCACTGTTGTTGTGCCTGTGTGCTAATGTTTTTGTTTATTATAGAACCACACACACCTATTGACCTACCTGTTGTGATTAATAAAACGACTGAAGATAACATCCCAGCATCCCTGCATTCTTACCGATGCACCACAGTGGTCACATAGTCCCAACCAGCTAAAGTTAGTCCAAGCTATCGATCCTCCATTAGATTGGCTAACATACCTAACACACTACTAAACACATTTCACAAAACGTACATTTAAAGTGATAATTTCTTTAATGCAAGGATTAACTAAAAATAGCGGATCCTTACATGGTCTCCAGTCCCAGCCAAATGGATGCATACTGGTTTATTTCTCTGCCACTTCTTTGGAACTATGAATTGAAACCTAAATCACAGAAACACAGCATATAAAAAATTACAACAAACACATGACTACAGCCCAATAAATCTCCTCTCAAACATTCATTTCAGTAAAGTACAAGTGCCTAAAAATTCTGATGTTCAGAACCAGACAATCAACACATTGATTTGTCTGTATAATTCATTTTTTTATAAAGTACATTTATTTGTGTAATCATTTAGAGTTACAGTTAGAGGTTTAGAGAAAAAAGATAATTAGATGTAATCAGAAAGAAATAATTAGAGGGATTGGTAGTGGGTTGGGACCTTGCTTAAAGTAGAGATGAACTACTGAACAATATGACTGACTCATTTGATTTTTACCTTAGGCAAGATATGGCACTGCAATCAAACTAGTTTTCTAGCAAATCTAGGCGAATATCAAAATGATTTAACTTTTTCGCCAGAAGGGTGCAACCATGTTTAAACAAGCCAGGTGGTGACATCACAGGAATGGTTCGTCTCTTTTGTTCGCTTGGGACACATGTTTAATCGCTGGTGCAGTTTACTTACTTGCGATTTTGACGGAAGAATTGGGGTTTGGGATTACTTATATGGATATGCAAAAGTTGGAGAGGAGACATTACGAAAGTGGTGAGGAGTAAACAGAGTAAAAGTTTTGGTTTATAATATAAGGAGAGGCCAGAATCATCAATAAGCCTCTCAGCCAATTCTGTCACTAAGGATGGAGCTCTTAGATTCCAAAATTCTAAGAGCCAGCAAGATTGTGGTGGTATCTCCATGTCAAGGATAAAAGTATATTATGTACAGAGAAGAGGATAGGTGCACGAACGTAAAACCAAACTGGCACCACCAGCTATCCAACCCGAAACACACAGGGAACAGGACAAGTTCAACGTGCGCTCGACCCTGACAGTTCTTCTGATGGTGAGTCATACAGTTTGTTTATTTTATCGATGCTTTGTGATGTAGACGTAAATGCCTACATTTGACTCTGCTTCTAGGTAGCAATGATGTTGATCATGTTATGGTGGCCTGTGGACGTGACTGCTGAGTTAGTTATTTGTGACATGCTAACGCTGTAAGCATCTCATTTACATTTACATTTAGAGCATTTGGCAGACGCTTTTATCCAAAGCGACTTACAAAAATTAACACATTTGTCGAAAGAGGGAGACAACAATATATCGCTGAAGGTAGAGTGCAATTAGAATAGAACAAGTTACAAGCATTCCTGGTTGCCAGGTCAATAGAGCAAGTTTACAAACTTACAGTTGCTAGGTTGGCTCCTTGCTGTACAACAGCAGGTAGCCAGGATAAGATGCTACACAAGCTAAGTTATATTTCAAGTGCTGGGACATACCAGCGTACAAGATCCTACAAAGAGCCAAGACATACAAATATGGAAGTGCTGAGGATCCAGGAGGTGTGGGGTTAAAGTTGATCGGGTAGGGGGAGAGGGTTGGGGAAGAAAAGTGGGCAGGAGGTGAAGCTATTCAGAGTCCAAGTGGACTCTGAATTGGTGGGTCTTGAGCCTCTTGCGGAAGCAGGTCAGACCAATCTTTCCCCGGTATGAGGAGCAGCTCAGTCTTGTCGAGGTTGAGCTTGAGGTGATGCGCAGTTGTCCATTTGCTAATCTTTGCCAGACATTGCGAAATGCGTGTTGCGACTTGGGTGTTGGAGGGGAGATTACAGAGCCTAGAGAATAGAAGAGGCCCTAGGACTGATCCTTGGGGGACTCCGGTGTCAAGAGAG
>OMKP01086417.1:0-11833 GCA_900302375.1 Bathygadus melanobranchus | reverse complement strand
TTAAGTAGATGAAACACGTGGAAGTAAGGAGTACATCACGCTACATCCATGTTAGCCACACACACGCACACACGCACATCTGTGTGTGTGTGTGTGCATTCGTTCCTTGAAGAATGCACTGAAATCAAAGTGCAAGTTTCACACGCCCCCACAAACACACACACACACACACACACACACACACACACACACACACACACACACACACACACACGGCTGTTTACCCTTTCATGCAGAAAATATGCAGAAAATATGCAAACCCTTCTGTTTATCTCACCACCCACTGAAAGTGAGAAACAAATGTTCAAACAAAAAGTTCAAGTTGACATAGCCTACATATGTTTTTCCAGTTGGCCTGAGACTGTAAATTCCTCTCATGTTTTGGGGAATTAAGCACCCGACGAACAGCTGTTGATTTAAATAAATGCGTTTGCCAAAAAACACATAACTGTAATTCACGTTGCAGATTCTATACAGCAAAGCTTTTCTGTATCCTCTAAGTGTTCACGACGATTCTTTTGAATATATTCTACGATATCCACAGCCACTTATCTTCGCCTCACAAGTTAACGCTATGCGATTTCCAAACATCCTGTTCATGCTGTGAAATAAATACGAGCAAGTCACTTCAAGTATAATTAATTGTTGTTGCTAATAGTAATGGAATGTAATTCCTGAGAGTGTGATTGAAAACTCTTTGGAACTGATCTTGCCCAAGTGTTCTTTTAGAAAATAGTTACAGTACTAATTTCCTTTCTGGATTTCATGCTAAGGGCCAACCATTATTGGAAAAGTGGTGGCCCTGCAGTTATTCATTAGGCCTGCATTGCAGTTACCTTCTCAGTTCTTGCACTGAAAGTTATATCCAGGTGGCCGATTGGAGATCACTATTGGAATACATTGGGACCCTACTCAGTTATGAAGAAGAATATAACAGACAACATTTGCATTTGCAGTCCGAACCTTGTGTACATTTTCACACTGAACAAGCAAATGCAAATTAAAGGTAAATATGCCAAAAATCTTAACTGAATGCCCACTTGAATCCATTCCAGGAATGTCTTTATAGTATCTAGCTTAAGAGACATAAGAGAGCAAATTTCCCTGTAAAGAAGGTAATGCACATTACTGTGCATATGTTTTTATAATTATGATATTATCAAAAACAACTACAAAAACATCTGATTACTACAGGCATCTGATTTAGCTGTTGTCTGCGTTGCGATAGCTGCCATAGACACATTACTTCCTGTCTCTCTTGTTCTTTCTGTCACTGCATATTAATTGCAGGTTTTTTGCAAATTGTCAGAACACAGCTTTCTTCTTAATGGCTAAATATGAAAGGTCATCTTAGAAGAAGAAGGAAACTGCTACCGGTGACTACCGGTGTCTACAGCAAGTGTTTTCCCCTTTATCCTCGATCCAAACAAGGGGACTGTCTAGGTCTAGGACACAGGGTCTGAGCAATATCATATAACCAACTTCTGGTTGTCAGACACCAGCAACCTTTGTTGATTGTTGTAAGCGTAATTTGCCATGTTCAAATGATTTGCAAACGATTAGTGATGCGTGCACTGATTGGATAACAATGTTTGTGGCTTTTTGGCTTTATGCTTGTGGTCTGTCAGCTTATGTGTCATCGATGGCAAGTATGGATATTAACCGGACTGATTAAAAAGCACGCCTCAGCAGGTATTGGAATTGTAGATTGTGTCAGAAAAGGAAAACAAATTGACGTTCTTAGTGATTGATTTTTCTACAGATGGCGGTTACAGATACCGATGTTACATCTGTTACCTTCCTTGAATGGGAAAAAAACACCTCACATCATGTCCTTGCCCTCACACTCTGATCAGTGGTGAATTCTGAGCTCCACCATCAACTAACATTCTTCTCTCCCGGTGGATCATGCTCAGTTAAAAGGCACAGCCTGTTGCCTATTCCACAGTCTCCATTCAGCTCAGTGTGGAAGAACACAATCTCTATACATTTTTGCCAGCATGAGTTTGTGCAGCTATCATCGGGATGTGTCCAAGCCAGGGCCTGTTGTTCAGCCCTGAAGAAGACAGATAATCTAATAGTAATCGTTTTCTGTCAAGTAACTGCATTCCACTCGTTATGACAGCAAGCATTTTTACATGGTGGTGGGCTTTGGCAGCTGAGGCCTACACTCTCATGATTCTGCTGCAAATGCTCAAAATATCACTATGTACTATGTAGTGAGTGAGATGGCAAAAACCAGCAGTCTCTCAGTCTACCAGAAGGTGTGTCTGTTAAGATGCCTAGACATTCCTCAAGGTAATGTTTAATGGATGCTTTTCTTTTTCTTTCTTACATATGTCTCTAATATGCCAGCTAGGTTACCTTTCTTACTGGGGAAAATTAAAGTCGAAAGAAAGTGAGTGTTTTTGAGTTCAGAGCATGGGTATATTATTTTGTCTGTGTAAAAACTGGCTGGAATTGTAAAAATTCAAAAGGTGCGCTTGTGTTCCAATGTGTGAGATGAGTATGTGTTTTGTGTACCGTGCCTTATGCAGGCATGATGTCATTCTTTGAGACTGCCATCTCTTCTGGCATTAGTGCACCCCCCCTGCCCCATCCCCTTCCCATGTCCCCCCAAGAATCACAATGGGTTCGTGCATAACGATGGCGGACATAGTGTTTTGGCTTATAAAGTCATACCTCTGGCCTGCTCCCCACCACTCCCTCATCGTAGCGGGAGAAGGTGTACTCATCGTGGCCAATGATGAGACTGAAGAATGTTTTGGAAAGCGCAATACTGCAGATAGCATCATACAGTTAGCTGGAGAAGTTGTAAAACTCATATTACATTAGTTATGCTCACCCCTATATACTGCAAATATTATATTCCAGTGAAACATTTCAAAATTCCAAACCAAAAAAACCCATAATTAAACAAATTTCTTGCCATATTTTGAGGCAAAATAGTTAATGTAAACAGATATGATTTAACTATTTGTATCCTATATAGTTCTTTTGTTATTATTATTATTATTATTATTATTATTATTATATAGCATTGCTGCTGATGATTGCACAAAATGTATGTTCAGGTAATACATAGTCTAGGTAGCCATAATGTCTTAGACTCAGTTTGTCAGTTTTCAACACATTTTGTCCAGACAGTCTGTGTGTAGGCTAGTCTTTGTGTGTCTGTGTGTAGGCTAGTCTGTGTGTGTCTGTGTGTAGGCTAGTCTGTGTGTGTCTGTGTGTCATGTGGGATAGACAGTTACTCTGTACATACACAAGTGTAACTAGGATTACACAACTGATCGTTATTAGTGGAATATAGATCAAGAGGAATGTTTAACACTGAAGATGTAACACAAAAAATATGAAATGCCACTTCAGTAATGTTAATATATGACAATATGATACTAATGAATAACAATAACAACAACAATAACAATTACTACTACTACTACTACTATTCTATTACTATTATACATTTTATTTTGGGTGCCTTTTAGTACACTCAAGGTAACCTTACAGGACATAAAACAAAAAAAACTAAAATACGATGATAATAAAAACCAGAAAGATGCACAACATGGTAAAAAGAGGAGAGGAAAAGGTAATAGATGGGGGGTGGGAGTATTTCAGAGAGACTAGGCTAATTTGAACAGATGGGGTGTCTTTAGTAATCAGAGGACAATCGTCCTTTATTTGCCACACGGTCGACACTTCAACCACACACTGTGAGCGGCGACACACACACACATGCAATTATTGGCATCGCCGGTGGAATGCCTTCTCTGCGTTTTTCCCATCCTGACCGTCCTCCCCCAGGGAAAGCCAGGAGCAGTGGGCAGCCATCAGTAAGGTGCCCGGGGACCAAGTCCAAGTGCTCAGTCCTGTCCTGGTCAGGGACAGGACCGAAGAGCAATCTGTTCTTCTGCATGTTTTTGTTGTGGGGTTCTATGGGGGGAACCCATGTATTTCTTGTATATATTATCCAGTCGTGTTATCCATTCTTATATAATTTTTCCTATCTTTGCCAAGTGTAGAATGTGCTTTTATTAATAGAGCTTGCTATATGCCACTAAAGTGGCCTCTTCCAATAGCAGTACACAGGAAGGTGTTGAATAAACTGGTTTATTGCAGAATTGTAGTTGACATGACAGAGCTCTCCTGAGTGTGTGTGTGGTGATATTGGCCACCTGCTCACCCACATGATTAGTGGATGGATTATGGCAATAAATTATAGAACTTGCCCTAATTGTGTCCCTCTGATCACTCTAGCACCATTAGCGTATTAAAGCGAATATTAATCAGGCACATCTGCATAAATGTGAATTCTATCAGGTAAGATGCCTTTCTTCACGATGCACAGATGTTATGTAGCTAGTGGTTTCATATGCTGGCATTTAAATTGCCCAGGGCTTATCGGCCTAATGTCTGTCTGGTCAGGCATGCATTGTTTTTGTGTGCTTGTGCTTGTGCGAAGAATTAGCCAAGAAGAATCCAGCCAGTTTAGTTTGTGAGCAGCTAATGTACGCATTGTGATGATTTTTATCACACTGACAACTGCTTCTGATGCTATCCATTGTTGTTAAACTAGCCAACAGTGGGCACTCTCTTCATAATAATCATCATCACCTGCTGCTGCTGCAGAGGCATGATTGATTATGTATCGTGATCATAAACCAGATGCCCATTAGCCTCCCCTGTGCCTCAAGACCATCCAACAATTAGCTAACAGATAAATAGGCAGACTTTCCATTTTAAAGCTGCTGATGCTGCTGAAGTTGTGACAGTTGCAAAGAGAGGCAGAAGAGACAAAAAAACACCCCGTCCCCCTCTGCTTCCTCCTTCAATACGTTTCTCCTTTTTTAGCCCCTTTCCCATTGGACAACCCACTAACATCTGGCTTTAGTGGGAAAGGTTGCAAACGGCCTTCATTCCCGAGACAAATGACTGCAGTAGTCATGGGTATTTATCGGCTCCAACTCAGACCGGTGGAAACATGACACCTGGATGGACACACACATTTTCACCCCTTTTCTGGCATGATGCTATGTCTGTAAGTTCTGAGACTCTTCTGTCACCAACCACAAACATTTTCACTGGTCTCCATGCTCCATTCTTCTGTTTACTAACCTTTCGGCATTTGTGACGTTGAATGGGACACACCAGCAAATGTTAAGTCTACTGGCAATGGGAAAGGACTCAATTGCCTATTTTTGGCGGGTTTTTCCCGAAGAAACCTGCATATACGTGCTAATTCTCGTGGGAAAAGGGTAATTGAGAAGTATAGCATTCACACACTTGTGGTGGTGCTATGATAATGCTGTGTGCAGGAATGTGGTGGAGTGAATGTCAGGGAAGACAAGTCAGTCAATCAGACAATCATCATTTTTTTAAATAAGAAATTATGTTGGCCACCCCAAATGCTATTTAAAGACATATCATTGATGGCCCCTACTTCACCCCCTCAATTATTACATTGTCATTATTATTGTCATTAACGAAATATTGTGGAAAAATACTGACAGCAAAATAGAATTCATTTAAAGCAGAATAAAAAAAATGCATGATGATTTGTTGGTGGCATTAGCTCACGAATGGCTTTAGACTACATGTAGGAGGCATTAAGAGAAAAAGTAACACAAGTGACTTAATAAAAGGCTGAAACATATTAGTAGTCTAGTAGCCTATATATTTGATTGTGTAGAACAGAAGCAACACTATTATGAAACGGAGAGGTGGGATGGCTACAAATTACAGACTGAAAACTGTATTTGTGCTGACATGAATGTAAAAAAGAATCTCTCATACTATTTGTTATGTTATTACCATTTATGTTGGAATGCATGCGCCTGAGCCCTGCTGGAATCACTAATCACACTAAAACCTCTGGAAAAAATCTGGGATATTCACTGGATATTCTCACAGAGCACTCACTCAATGGCTGATGGATGGCTGTGGGATTTCTAACAAATTACACTCAAATTATAGCTGTTAAATCTTACCTACTGCATCTTTAAAAGTCTGCGGAGACCTGGAGCCCTCCCCGTCTGATAGGGAGGGCTAGGAGGGAAGGAGATTTAAAGGCACTGTTAGCGATGTCGATGTTTTGGCTTACTCTGCACGTCACCACATGAACGTGGGTCTTGCATGACTCCTTTCTATTTTTCCTGGCAGCTTTCTTTTCTTTTTTCTTCAGCTATTTTTTTGCTTACCGTTTTTGGATGTGTAAGCCTGAGCGCTGGAATCGGTAGCTTCGCCTGTTCCATATCAGTCAATGCTGAAATCCTGTTGCCTGCCCGTGATCACATAGAGAGGACCACCTCTTTATGGAGTCTCTCCGGATAGACACACACACACATTCCTGGAATTATAGTATGATACATATAACGCACAATATTTAATAATTTATTAAATGAAAATGTGACTTTGTTTTGACTTTGATTTTGAGTTTCCAAATACATATAAAGCTTGAAGTCATCAATGGGGAGATATAGATACAGTAGGGCTGGGCAATTAACTGAAAATGTATCGAACCTCTCACCGACTTAATCATGCTTGCTCATGTCAGTTAATTCAGTTAATTTCGGTTACTTGGTTTGGTTAACTGTTCAAAATATTCTATCAATAGCCATACATAGTTTGTCTCTGTGTGTTTACTTTATGGCTGAGCCCGAATATTCTGGTTAGGTAAGTTTGAATCTCAACTCAGGATTAAAATGCTTTGAATTATTTATCCCTATGCATATGTGCAAACCACAGGTAGAAGGTTAGGTTACATTTCATCCGAATATCCCAATGATATCCCAGGAATAAAATACAAAAATATATGCAGACATCTCTCAGTACGAGTGCTTCACGTTTTGCATTTGGATATAGAACATTGTTCAAAAGATAAAAAAAACCCTCATTATTCTTAAAAGACATGGTACATTTAAGGACGGTAAAAATCTTGTGCAAAAGTGCATTTCAGAGGATACGCACATCAGATAATTCCAGCAATTTTCAACCTAGAATAAACTTTGCCATCGTCTGGAATCTACCAATCGATTCTAACCAAAATCACATCAAATGGGTCATGGAGTTAGTTGTGATGTGAAAGTGCACCTGCCTTCGTGTGTGAAGAACAGTTGGCCAAGTTCAACATTTTTTTTTCCAGTGGTGAGACATGATATATTTGGGTGCTTTAAAATATCTGACTATCTTTTGCCTCAATACATTGTACTGCACCAGCAAACTCAATGGTAGGGTTGTGATTTTCTTTTTGAAATACTGTTCAAACACAGTAAAATGTGTTTGAATTCAAAATTGGAGTGCAGATTTACTATCTGACTTTCGATTTGCCACAGATTAGTGGGCCTTCTATTCAAACGTGTTCAAATTAGATTTTTAAAGGAGAGATTTTGAACCTTATCTCTTATCCATCTGCATTAGGGATATAGTGTGAAAAATGCCTGCAGTGGTACATGTCAAATGACATTGCTGGTGCTGGAAAAACTGATTTTGCAGCTGCGCAGTGCGGTGCCCCAGAGACACACAACATCTGCAACAGAGACATTCCATGTCAAGTGGGACCATATGCCGGACATGAATTTTCTTCAAACTTCTCCAGGGCAATCGCATTATTAAAATAAGCATTCACCGAAAATTTGAACTTCATAGATTTATTCGTTTCCAAGTTATGACTGTCAAAGTTTTCCCATTTGCAGCCGCCTCTAAAAACCCTAGATTGGCCAGCTTTGGATACACTGGTCCTATCAGCATGTAATTGGTGTCGTTTTAAAGCTCGTTTAACACTCATTCCATTTCTGCCATTAAAAAACGTCCATCAACCTTGCTAAAATGGAAAAATCTACTTTTAAAACTTTGACCTTTGACCTTTCGCCAATTGGGAAAAAAATAATAATTGTCAGACTGCTAGATTAGGCTTTAAGGAATAATTTATGAAAATCTAAGAATGGGACAGCCATGGGATGGCTCACAATCATCGACTGAACACGGTTGTAATCTTAGAAAGGCTCGATAAAAGGGGTTTGTGCTGTTGAAATCATAGAAATGCTCCTCTTTGTTACATGTCTGTCTTTGTATACATGGAGAAAAGGCCTAAAACTAATTACATCTAAACTATTTCAACCAAGAATGTTGTTAAATTTACCATTACATGTTAACATGTTTCTTTTGGTTTAGGCCTATAGCATCCAGACAAGGAGCTGCTGCTACTTAAGGATGTACCTAGTCTTAAGGCTGTTATTCACCAGAAAAACCTTCAGTATGGAAACATATTATTATTAGTAGTATTATTTGAAAGTATATTTTTGGGGCTTTTTGCCTTTAATCAGACAGGACAGTTAGAATGACAGGAAGCAAGTGGGAGAGAGCGAGATGGGGTGGGATTGGAAATGACCGTGGGTCGGAATCGAACCTGAGTCCCCGTGGGCACTTGGACCCATATGTACGTGTTATAATTTGTCCTGCACAACATGAGCTATAGCCTACGATTAAGATGTAGACAATCGACAGCACATTACAGAGAATGAATAACCAGCCCCTACAGTAATCCATAAAATTAAACAACAAACTAGAAGGGTAGGTTCGTGGAGGTGCCCCATCAGTCAGATCCACTCCAAAATGTAATGTGTTCTTCCTTGGCCCATGATATACCTTGCCAGCAAGTTTCATGAAAATTGGGCCAGTAGTTTTGCGTAATCTTGCTTAGAGACAAACAAACAAACAGTCGGACCAACAATCTGCACTGAAAACATAACCTTCTTGGCTGATGTAATAAGCATGCAAAACTGATGCCCTTCCAGTAAATGAGACAATGATCTACATTAGAGACTTTGTTTGTTTAATATCTTAATGCTTATAGCGATGGTAGGCCTATATTGTATACACATTGTAGTCTACCAAAACGTGGGCACTATTTACTCCATGGTTTACTAATATTAAGACAATATTGTGCGCACGATTTAAGGTCTTTGTGCGAACGTTTCAGAAATTGTGGGCACGTTTAAGTAGATTGAGCAAACGATTTAAGATCTTCGAGCTAACAATTTAAGATATTCGTGCGCACGTTTAATCAATTGTGGCCACGTTTGAGTAGATCGAGCTAACGATGTATCATAAGAAAAAAGAAAGTAGTCAGAAAAAAATAAAATCTGGCCTCACGGGCTCTGTACATATGTGGTCGGGATGCTGCTGCTTGCACCACAGCTCCCTCCATGGAAACATATTATGTTATATTAGAAAACAACAGATTTATTTCAAAGGATATGAAGCATATAGCCATTAATTGCTCCAAGATCAAACTCTTGAAGGAGATTTTTGACAGCTGATACAACAGCGCTTGAAGTGCTACTGCTGTATTTGCTGACTCTTAGCTGGGTTTCCGATATGGGCTTAAATGCATGGAGCCGTTGAGTGCCAGCAATGGTTTTGGCCATAGTAAATTGTTGGCGAAGGAATTTCTCCACCTATTCCATCGGATGGTCCTTTGCCATGACTCGTTGCAAAGAAATGCCACTCCACGGGGACACCAAAGTCCTTCTCATGGCAACACAGATTGAGAAAGTTTTTCAGATTCTTATACTGCCCAGCACAGCCATCTGAAAAGTAGACTATATTACAAAGGACAGAAAACTTCTTGCTTAAATGATTCATAAAACACCTTTGGAAGTAGTGAACTGCAACTGTATCATGTGTGTTGCAGTCAGAAATTAAAAGAAGATTCCCATGAAGCACTTTCCCTTCTTCCTTATAGTAGTAAACAAAAGGGTGAAGAGTACACTACTGTTGTTCCAGTGAAAGGACTGGGCAGCATCTTGGCAAATGAAAGTAAAGTTCTCAGAAAAGTCCCCAATCACCAGGAATTCTCCCTCCTTCAAATTGTCTTTTCTTTCATTCAAATAACTTGCCTGCTGCTTTGCTATGAAATCATGTCGCTTGAGTGCATCTAACTTTTGAATGAAATTGTCGAGAAATTCTTCCGTGGGCTGGACCACTGTGTCCATGTTTGCTCGATCAGTTGTTGTCCATTGCTTAAACTCAATTTCATCAATCCCTGCCTCCTCAAAGCAACGTTCCAAAATGTCTCGTACAGGTTCCTTCCCTGGGCAATAAGAGCAGGACCCCAAATGGCATGAGGGAAGCGATGGATTGCACATCATTCTAGCAAGTGCATGACTGTAGTGAAGTAATGGTACTTCTTCATTTGCAGTTATGCGAGCCATTCCTGGATTCATCATCATAAGCTTCACATTATTGTGTGCTGTACAAACACATACTTGATGGGTACCACTAGCTCCTGCTAGAACACTCCTTTGGGCGCAGCATTGCAAATCTTTTCTCTTCGTCGAGGACCATATTGCGACATTATTCAAATGTCATCTTCATCTTCTGCTTGATAGTGGCCTCATCAGAGGAATACTTCATGAAGGACATGGCCGCCCTGCATTGCTCTTCACTCAGGGTCATCTCAGGACTAAATTTAGCATCATCCTAGCTGTCAGCCCTCCACCAGTCAGCTGACCTGATGACCCTCTGCTCTCTGATGAAGCACTGTTCCTCTGGATGCTTTTGAGCCTCATGCTAAGTAACCACTGCCACTTTCACCATCATAGATATGTTCCTTACAAAATTATAAGGATCATTGGTTATGAAAACAGCAGTTGGTTCAAATAATTAAGTTGGATAAATGTAATACTAGATAACTTGTGTGATCTAAATGCTTTGGATTTTCATAGTATGATTCCTGCATCAGGTCTCAACCATTTTAGTCACATGCGATTTATCTTGGTTGAAATTAATTTGTGCAACTCATAAATAAAATTTGGGCACACTGGTGTGATGAAATGTACTTTTCTTTCTTTCTTAAGTACGGCCTATAGTAGGAATAATTTGCTCTCAACTGTCTAATAACAAGAACACTGGCACGTGGAACGTGGCAACTATGCCTGGAACATACATCTCTCATGCTGTGGTGGTGCCGTCCTGACAAGAGAAAAGTGAATGAATGAATTAATTAATTAATTAATTCAGGGCCACCCTTGCATAAGCAAACGGAAATTGATCTTTCATTTATGTTACATCTACTGTCTACTCTGTCCCAGTAACATTTATACTGATGCATACACCTCTGCATAAATCTCACAAGTGTTACATTTATTATGATACCAAGATGATTCATATACACCTTGTAGTTGCAGAGATATACTGTATTCATTTTGTAGTAATTTTCGAGCAGAGGCCTAGGGATTAAGATGTTAAAGAATGCACTGAATAAATACTTATGTTTCCCCACAAGCATGGAATAAACGTTCTGCTAAAAAAAAAGACACCCACATTACCCATGAGTTTCAGTCATGTCTGCAGTGAGAATGTTGACTTATTGTAAGATGCGCGCGCGGTTCGCGGTAAATGATCTGTTGATAGTCATATTGACCTACCTACATACCTGCAAAATTACAGCTTTCACTACAGTTTCAATGTTTAGAATGTCAGGCATGAACAAATATAAATATTTCATTGTTATTATTTAGAAAAGATATATACAGTGGTGTGAAAAAGCTGCTGCGCTGCTGCTGCTGCTGCTGCTGCTGCTGCTGCTGCTGCTGCTGCTGCTGCTGCTGCTGCTGCTGCTGCTGCTGCTGCTGCTGCTGCTGCTGCTGCTGCTGCTGCTGCTGCTGCTGCTGCTGCTGCTGCTGCTGCTGCTGCTGCTGCTGCTGCTGCTGCTGCTGCTGCTGCTGCTGCTGCTGCTGCTGCTGCTGCTGCTGCTGCTGCTGCTGCTGCGCTGCTGCTGCTGCGCTGCTGCTGCTGCTGCTGCTGCGCTGCTGCTGCTGCTGCTGCT
>OMKP01086416.1:0-11457 GCA_900302375.1 Bathygadus melanobranchus | reverse complement strand
GATCAACTCCATGCGAAGGAGATGTGTTGCACTGCGTGAGGCAAATGGTGGTCACACCAGATGCTGACGGGTTTTCTGACCCCCCCCTGCATATCTGTGAAATCCATAGTTCAGTGCCTAATAAATGTCTCTTTTCAAGATAAAACTGCACATTTTAGAGTGGCCTTTTATTGTGACCAGCCTAAGGCACACCTGTGCAATAATCATGCTGTCTAATCAGCATCTTGATATGCCACACCTGTCAGGTGGATGGATTATCTCTGCAAAGGAGAAGTGCTCACTAACACAGATTGAAACAAGTTTGTGAACAAAATTTGAGAGAAATAGGCCTTTTGTGTACATAGAAAAAGTCTTAGATCTTTGATTTCAAAAATTGGAGCAAAAACAAAAGTGTTGCGTTTATATTTTTGTTCAGTCATTCATTCATTCAGTCTCTTATACATTTACATGAGTAAAACAGAACAGGAAATTAATTCATGTATAAGACAATGTGTTTGTAGCAGATAAGGTCTGCCACACGCCACATAAGTGGCTTCCCCAAAACAGCAGACACAGGAAGGTGGTGAAAAATCCGGTTTATTGTAAGGTTTGAACAATTGAAATGAACAGAGCAGGTGGTAACTATGCTAGCGCTCTCCCGAGTGTGTGTGGTGGTGGCTGGTTTAACATGTGGGCCTTGATTAGGCAATGGCCCACAGGTGTGCAGCCTCACCCAGCGAAACCAATGAATCAGTGACTCTGGCTGAGACTGCTAAAACCAGCCACACACATGCCACAGTGTTTGTTTATAAACAGTAAATATGTATTAACCTTCTCTTAATTCAGTGATTCAGGTCAGTACTGCAATGGTATTAAAGTTGAACTTAAAGCTGCACAATTAAAAACCGTCTCACATAGTTACACAAGTAATAACAGAAAAGAATAGAGTAAAATGAATTAATGTATGCATGAATGTGACAATGTGTTTGTTTAAAATAAGTGTTAAAATACTAAATATTAATATTTTGTTCATTCAGTGATGAAGGTCTGTATTGGAATGATTTTGATGACTGCCTTGAGTCCATGTTGATCAGGGCCCGATGAGTCATTCAGGCTGGGAAATATAGTGCTATATAGCCCCAGTCTGGTCACTTTTTAAGTGGGGGATCTGGGTATCGCCTACCAGAAAAAATGTGTTGCAAAGCCTTGGGCTGAACGATTCATCTAAATATTATCAAAATTGCAATATGGTCAAGTGCAATATTCAAATCGCAGGCGAAATCTATAACACAATTATAAATGTAGTGCTGTAGAGGTGCCCTGGCCAACACATTTGTTTCTCCTGACCTAAGAAAACTGTCACATGATCATGATCATCATTCCCACTAATAGTGAATCGTCGCAATATCCATCAAAATAATCGCAATATGATTTTTAAAAATCTTTCAACCCTATAAACACTTTGTTTCCTACATTCTGGTGAATTTTAGTGCATCACATACGAATGAGCCAACAACTGCTTAGTACAATGTACTGTTATGAACCTCAAATAAAACAAGGTACATATCAGATGCACTAGCCATCAAAAGTTAAAATAGCCCTTTAATAACACAAACATTATATAACATAACATAACAGAAGAACAGGTGGTCCCGTGCATGAAATCATTCAGTCAGTTTTGCGGAGGCATCTCCTGCAAGGGCTCTCTCCTTCTCTGCTCCACCCTTCCTCTTTTTTCCAGCTTCTTCAAGAGCTGGTTACTGTATGCTCTGTTGTCGTTTTTGTCAACAGAGAACACCTAATAAAGATTGCATATTAGTAATGATATAGATTGTATATTGGATTGAATATAAATGGTATATTGGATCTGGTTGTTCCTATGGTGATGACTTTTGGTGGGTGGTGGCACCGTGTGGTTTCCAGGGATACGGTGGCAGTGCAAGACTCGTTGGCTACTGTTCGCTTCCATGAGCTGCTGGCCCAGCTGGACGACCAGCATAGCCGCTTCGCGCTCGACAACAACTTCCTGCTCCAGCACAACATCCGCAAGATCAAGAGGAACCTGCAGGTCTAAGACCCCGCCCATGACACATATAGACCACACCCTCTACACTGCCTCTAGACCATGCCCACAACATTAAATTAAAGCCATGCTCATAACACTACCTCTAGACCAGTGGTTTTCAAACTTTATGTGCCCAAGCCACACCAAAGGGCAAACCAAAATCTCACGTCACACCTGTATTCATATCCAGGCAAAATAGCCTCTAGAACACGTATTATCACTCTGTAAACGTTTATTTTTATTTACTAATGCCAAATAAAATTTGACAAAAAACTATATTACTCATACATTTCAATTTCCAACTAAACATTTTGTTTTACAAGTTACAAGGTTACATCACTGATGATGTGTCTAGGGTGCACCTTCCTGTAAGGTGTGTGTAAAATCAAGCACTCCTGGTCACATTGACACCAGGTCAATAGAACTAGCAATTGTACAAGCTTACAATTGCTAGGTTGACCCCTTACTGTAAAACAGCAGGTAGCCAGGATTCATATTCATATTCATATTGCAACAATATTGTATAGATGACTATTGGGGCTTTCAATATTTACACAATGAGATTTTAGTAAATAATCATCAGTAATTTCCATAATATACCCGAATATAACCTTTTGGAGGAACTCTATTTCCTAAATTGGAGGGGACTTATTTTACCCCCAAAAACGTCCCTGCTCTGGGGTATGTCTTTTCCAAAAGTTTGAAGTTTGAAGTTTGAAGGTGAAAGTGGAGTTAGAAGCTCTGGACATTTCTCGCGTGAGTCCATCTCAGTCATCTCACGGTCAATTGCTGCAATAGCTCGTAAAATCTGTTAGCTTCCTTTACATTTACATTTAGGGCAGTTAGCAGACGCTTTTGTCCAAAGCAATTTAAGTAAGTACATTTGTCCAAAGAGAGTGAAACAACAATATATCGCTGACGGTACAGCAAGATTTGAATAGAACAAGTTTAATATATAGCATATAAGCATTCATATAGTGCTTTTCAAGACAACCAAAATGCTTGAATTCAAGATTCAAGATTCAAAGTTTTATTTGTCACATGCCAATATACAGTGTACAGAAGCAGTGAAATGAGGGTCTGCAGCAGGGCATACTGTGCAAGTTTGCAATGTTCAATAAAATATAAAAAGTAAAGAATTGTAAACATTTAAAATAACTTAATAGGAAAGGGGCTACACAAGGGAAAAAGAGCCACACAACAGCCAGATCAGGAACCAAACCATTGCTGGTTGAAGACAGATACAGTTGAGTGAGGTAGTGACAGTAGATACACATAGTATATATATATGGTACATACAGCAGTGGTACTAGAGTTATACTCCAGTATGGGCTGTATTTAACAGTCTGATGGCATGGGGGAAGAAGCTCCTACGGGGCCTCTCCGTGTTGGCTTTGTAGCTGCGGAGGCGTCTGCCTGACCACAGCCATCGAAAGAGTTCTTGGTTGGGGTGGTGAGGGTCCTTTATAACATTACTGGCTCTGGTGCTGCACCGCCTGGTATACAAGTGGGAGTTGGAGGGGAGTTAGTACAGTCCCTATGGTGCGCTCAGCTAGGCGCACTACCCTCTGCAGGGCCTTTCGGTCCTGTGAGGAGCAGTTCCCGTACCCGTGATGCATCAGAGTAGAAAGTAATATGCAGCATTTTCCAAATGTGAATAAAGATGGATTTAACCCTCAACCTCATATACCCTACAGTGAAGACAGGCTTATGTTCTGTCCTTTCACCAAAATATCCTATGTATTTAGAGAATTAAATTATAATAAAGTTTCACTTTTTAATCCAAGTGTAAAATAGTATAGTGAATGGCAGTTCGCGGATGAGGGGGATTATGTTAAGTGGGTGTGTGTAGGTATGCATTTGGAGCATTATTTAATACATACATGTTTTTGGAGATGTGTTTTTGGAGACGTCAGTTGCATGTAAAAACTGCCGTCCTTTTTCCATACTTCAGCAGACTAATTTGCCTAATCTTCACAGGTCATTATACTGTGGTGGAAATGCAGACAGGAATGGGCTGAAGGAACTCTTAGTTCCTGAAAAGTACTTCCTGGGACTAAAAGTTCTGGAAATACGGCTTAATAGAACAGTTAGAACAGTATGGTAAATTCTGTTCTCACTTCGCTGTAGCTGTAACTTAGTTTATAAATAAGTTCAAATAAATGCATTTAGTTAACAGTCTCTAATTTTTCATATAATTAGTACAACAAACAGAATATAGCCTATAGCAGCCTTTTATATTGGATGAATCCATTATAAAGCAGCACATTTAATATAAAAAATGTTCTTTTGAACGTTTTTTAGTAGGCCTAGATTTGAGTACAGTGGTAGATGATGATTAAAATGTCAACGATCAGGTCTACTCCACGTCATAATATTCAACTGTGCATATTATTTTGACTAATCAATAATTAATGCGTACATGAGCTTGCTGTTTGTCAGTCATAGTATGCCAGTCCAGTGTACAGGAGGAGAGTGCAGTGCACGTCTGGTGCAGCGTTCAGCCTATTCCTGAGTTTGGTTCACCTGGACCTGAATAGCTTCCCTTCCTACCCAGCTCTCCTCCCTAACCCTTTCCCACCTAATCGAACAGGGCTTGAATCCCATCCCCTCCTGGATCCCTAGCACTTCTATGTCTGTAAGTCCTGGCACTTAAAAGCGTCTGCCAAATGCCCTAAATCTAAATCTTTTGCATTGGGCTTGGAAACGCTGCACTAATAATCCATGGGAGGTGCTCCACTGCCTGTGTTGTGGTGCGTCCGAACACTATAGCACCACCGCACCGCTCAACTATTTTCACTGATAAATGATTACATTTCTTAAACTTTTTTTTCTGGTTGCGGAATGGAATGTTGTTACGTGACTCAACAATATTTAAGAACAAAACTTTGTCTGGTACTGAATCCGGGGACATAAATCTAGACTCACACAGCCAGACCACATTCCACTGCACACACACTAAGCTTTATGCTGTAGGATTTAAGATGTACTGCTGATGAAATCAAACATTTTGCGAATGCCCAATAAAATCCTGTGTGACCCACCTTTCTGTCTTTGGGAAACACTGCTCTAGACCATGGCCACCTCTCTAGTAAACTCTACAACTCACAATTACACCATTGTTTTGTGTTCTTGGTCTCTTCCAGGACCGGTTCCAGGAAGACCCGATCCATATGGCCATGATCATCTCGAGGAACCTCAAGGAGGAGCGCCAGATCCTGGAGCGTGGCAAAAGTTCAGAGGTCGGCACACTCTCCTTGATGTTGCATCATACACACGCACGCACACAAATGCATACATCAACAATGTGATGTTGTGTTTCAGTCCGAAAGAGAAGGTCTCGTGTCCGCCATGGTGGTGGAGAAGCTCAAACTGGACAAGAAAGTCACAGACATGAGGAACCTTATCCAGGTAGGGATATGTTTCAGCTCTTTACCTGCAGCTGGTCTACACCTGCTGAGTATAAAACAGGTGGTCTACACTTACTCATTATCAAACAGGTGGATTACACCTGCTTGTTATCAAAGGTGGTCTACGCCTGCTCATTGTAACACAGGTGGAATACACATTGTCGTTATAAAACAGATGGTCTACACCTGCTCTTTATAAAACAGGTTATCTACATCTGCTTGTTATAAAACCGGTGGTCTACATCTGCTTGTTATAAAACAGGTGGACTACATCTCCTACTTTTTATAAAAACAGGTGGAATACACATTGTTATTATAAAAGAGGTGGTCTATGCCTCCTCTTTATAAAACAGGTGGTCTACCTGCTGAGTATAAAACAGTTGGTCTACACTTGCTAGTTATCAAACAGGTGGACTACACCTGCTCGTTATGAACCTATTAACTGTAGATGGTGAATAATCCCGTTTGTATGATCAGGATGGTGGAAAATCGAGTTTGTATGATCCTCTGGATGGTGGATAATGTGCTGTAGTGTTGAGATATCACTTTCTCTGGTTGCCAGATGACTGATCAGAACATTAAGATTCTGGAGGACCTGCAAGATGAATACGACTTTAAACTCAACACACTGAAGAACAGAGGTGAGAGGCTAGTACTGCTGCTGAGACTACTACTCATACTTCTACTCATACTACTACTACTAGTACTGATACTAATGCTACCAGCACATTGGGAATCCCAAGTGTTGGGAATTCCATGACTGGTTAAGTGTTTTTCTGTGTAGAGAATGACGTGACTCCGTTTTTCTGTGTAGAGAACGACGTGAATGGTTTAACACCCAAGGAGCTGGAGAAGGAGAGGATGACGATGGGAATGATGTGCTTCGACCTCAAGAACAAGCGACAGGTCAGCTAACCCGCCATGGGAGTTACTCTAATCTAGAGATGCTAGGACGGGCCGTGGTGTTCCCAGCATCAGTAATGTCATGTGCTCCAGATCACCGTGTTTTAAGACCATTAAGCCGCTGCATGGCGTCTGAAGAGATTTACCTTGTCAAATCGAGTGTGGTTTTAGAACATATTGAGGGTAATTACGTATCTACCCTGCTATTTAAATATGGCGACCACAACACAACTCAGTGACTTGCGGCATAGCAAAAGTAAACAACCCCGTTCTGGGTTTTCACTTAAGCTACTCTGGTTGGAAGTGTTGTCCAATTGCGAGGTTGAACACAGACTGACACGGGAGAAATGCATTGGCAGCTGACGTTAATGTTCAGGTGTAGTATGTTATAAGCTTTACGTCACATCCTGACATTCCTGCTTAAAATCTCAACCTATGTGTTAGACATTACAGGAATCTATTTTGAAAGGGGGAATTCTAAAAATGCAAGTGGAAATATCAACAAGTTGATAGTTTGTTTCTCACCAGTTGCCAAGAAACACATCGTTATCATTCATTTAGTCTCTCTCACCAACTTCCAACTCCTGGCATAGCATTAGCGGGAGCACCCGATCTCTACTGCTGCAATAGCCGTGAACGGTCCAGTTTCAGAACGTTATCTTGTGATTCTTTTGCAAGCAGTGTGTGATGTGTGATGTGAACTGGGCCTTAGAGGTACATTTGGTAGTAAACTCCTTGAAGAAGCGTTCTGAGGGACATTTGGTAGTAAAAGTGTTTTCAGTGGGCTTTGGGTGTTCCAGGCGGTGGTGAACCAGCTGGTGGAGGTTCTGAAGCAGACCCAGGCTCTACAGGAAGACCTTATCTCCGAGGAGCTTCCAGAGTGGAAGCAGCGGCAGCAAATCGCCTGCATTGGGGGTCCGCCCAACGCCTGCGTGGACCAGCTGCAGAACTGGTGAGTCTCACATTTCCTAGGCTCCTGCTCCCAGACACTCCAACTAGTCTCCTCCACTTTCCTCATCTCCTCTCTCCTCTCTCCTCTTTGCTCCAGGTTCACTGCGGTGGGGGAGACCCTACAGCAGGTGAGGCAGCAGCTGAAGAAGCTGCAGGAGTTGGAGCAGAAGCTGACCTACGAGCAGGACCCCATCAGCCAGGAGAAGAACTCCCTGGAGACCCGCGCCCTGGACCTCTTTAAGACCCTCCTCACCCAGTAAGACCCCCTCCTCACCCAGTTGACCCCTTCCTCACCCAGTAATACTCCTCAAGTGTGTATAACGTGTGTGTGTGTGTGTGTGTTAGCTCCATGGTGGTGGAGAGACAGCCCTGCATGCCCACCCACCCCCAGAGAGCTCTGGTGCTGAAGACAGGAGTCCAGTTCACCGTCAAACTACGGTACCTCCTCCTCCTCTCTTCCTCCTTCTTTCCACTGTCATCCTCTCCCTTCTTCTTCTCCTCTCTTAGAACCAGTCCTACCAGAACCAGTACTAACATGTCAGAATCACCCCTGACAGGTTAGAACCAGTCCTAACAGAACCGGTCCTAACGTGTTAGAAACGCCCCTAACAGATTAGACCCAGTCCTAACAGAACCGATCATAATGTGTTAGAACCGCCCCTAACATGTTAGAGCCAGTCCTAACATGAATTGCTTCTTCAGGTTTCTTGTTAAACTGCAGGAATTCAACTACCAACTCAAAGTCAAGGTCTTCTTTGACAAGTAAGTTCCTAGTCGAGAAGTTGATTAAATGTATTTTGGTCATGTTAAGACGTGCTAACTGCTAATGCTATGGATTCTACTACCCCTGCAGAGATGTGACAGAGAAGAAAGGGTATGTGACTTTCAAAAATCCACATCCTCATGTTCATGTAGTCAAATAAGTTATTACTAGTTAATACATACGCACATATACATTAGTGCTGATTGGTTGGTTGGTTGGTTATTTGGTTGAGCAGTTTCAGGAAGTTTAACATCCTGGGGACCAACACGAAGGTGATGAACATGGAGGAGTCCAATGGCAGTCTGGCTGCTGAGTTCAGACACCTGGTGGGATACATTGCTAAATGCTAAGCTAATGTTAGCCCTAGAGCACATACACCTGCCACATGCTAAGCTAATCATAGCCCTAGATCAGCTACACCCTCTACATGCTGAGCTTATCTTAGCCTTAGGTCAATTATACCTGCTAGGTGATAAGCTAATGTTAGCCCAATATCAGCTCCATTCTAGGCGTGCTAGGTGCTAAGCTAATGTTAGCCATAGATCAGATACACCAGCTGGATGATAAGATAATGTTAGCCCAATATCAGCTACACCTGCTAGATTCTAGGCTAATGTTAGCCCAATATCAGCTATACCTGCTAGATAAGCTAATGTTAGCCCAATATCAGCTGCTAGATGCTAAGATAATGTTAGCCCTACATGCTAAGCTAGTGTTAGCCCTAGATCACTTATATCTGCTACATGCTAAGATAATGTTAGCCCTGGCTCAGCTACATCTGCTACATGCTAAGCTAATGTTACTGCTACATCAGCTAGACGTGTGTGTCGTGTTGTTTACCTGGACTCTGACTCTGATCCTCAGCAACTAAAGGAACAGAAGGTGGCTGGGAACCGGACCAATGAGGTAACATTGGTCCTTTGAATATGTTAAAATACACACAGCCATGGTCACTATATTTATTGATTTATTGATATATATATATGTGTGTGTGTGTGCGTGCGTGCATGTGTGCAGGGTCCTCTGATCGTCACAGAGGAGCTCCATTCAATCAGCTTTGAGTCTGAGGTCCAACTGAGTCAGTCTGGCCTCAACATCAAGCTGGAGGTGAGACGCCTACATGACATCACTGTTACCACCGTGGGCGGGTTCAGCCCCGACAAAACATAGCAAAGCAACGGAAACGGTGGTGTGTTGAACCCCTGTTGTGTTATGCAAGCGTTGAATCTGAGCAGCTGAGAAGGCCTTTGTTTGCGTTATTTTCAAATAATTTTCGGAACCTGATGAAAGGTTTAAATATGTGTTTAATACTACAAAAGGTTACAGTCTACCCTTACCGTCCAGAATAGCAGAGAACATCCCAATTGACTGAATAGGTATGTGAAACCATGTACAGACAGACATTAGAAGACATACATGTTTTGCATACATGCCGCTGCTGATTGGGTAACACCTCTGGCACACCCACCAAACGAGAAAAGCGACGTCAAAGTCTGTTGCACATCGTTTCGAGGAAATGTGCAAACACAAATGGTGCACACCATTTTCAGATTGATCGTGCCCCATGACGCTATTTGTCTGTTGCGAGTTGGGCAAAGACTAATCCATTCTATGACCCAGTTCCAGGTGTTCTGATTTTGCTACTATGTTCACAAATTTCATGTGCATTTTTAAGATGGTAGCAGCATGTTATTGGTCGAATCAATGGCCGAGTAGTATGATAGTGATAAGGCGTTTTTCATTGGAGCACGGCTAGGTGTGCCGTGATGCTCATGTGATGACATTGCAAATGTCTTGAGGATCAACCATGTTGCTGGGGCAGGACTACCCGTGGGGTCATTGTTTGTGTGTTACAGACTATGTCTCTCCCGGTGGTGGTCATCTCCAACGTGAGCCAGCTGCCCAGCGGCTGGGCCTCCATCCTCTGGTACAACATGCTCACCACTGAACCCAAGGTACTGAAATGACCAGAACTCTGAATTAATGACCGGAACTACTCTGAAATACTGACCAGAAGTAGACATTTAGGACATCACTTGTTTTGACTTGTCAAAAAAGTGAAACAACAATATATTGCTGACGGTACAGTAAGATTTGAATTGAACAAGTTTCAAGCACTCATAATTGCAAGGTTAACCCCTTGCTGGTAAAACAGCAAGATAGCTAGGATAAGATGCTACACCATGCTAAGTACTATTTTAAGTGCCGGGACGAACATACAGGATCCTACACAATGCAATTTTTAATTATCCCGTTCCCTGTACAAAAATACAATTTTTAAGTGACAGGACGTACAAACATATAGGTACTCTCAAATATTGATCAGAACTTCTCTGCAATACTGACCAGAACTACTCTGAAATTCTGACCAGAAATACCCCTAAATACTGACCGGAACTACTCTGAAATACTGACCAGAACTACTTTGAAATACCGACCAGAAATACCAACATTATATTTACCAGAAGTACTCAGAAATACCAACTCTATACTTAACAGCAATATGAATGTTAATTGTTTCTACTTCCTGTAGAACCTGCGCTTCTTCCTGTCCCCGCCCTCGGCCACCTGGGCCCAGCTGTCTGACGTCCTGAGCTGGCAGTTCTCCTCCGTCACCAAGAGAGGCCTGAACCAGGAGCAGCTCAACATGCTAGCTGACAAGCTACTGGGTCAGACACTACACACACACACTAAACACACATGTTTAACATGCTAAACGTGCTAAACACGTGGTGTGTAATGGTATAATATAATCTGGTGGTATAATATAATCTGGTTTGGATCTTCAGGATCCCAGGCCATGAGAAATCCAGAAGGTCTGATCCCCTGGACCCGGTTCTGTAAGGTGGGTACAATCCTCCTCCTCCTCTGTCCTCCTCCTCCTCTAGTCCTCCTCCTCTCATCCTCCTGTGATTGTGTTGTGAAGAAGGTGATGATGGTGATGGTGATGGAGATGATTGAGATTTACATTTACATTTAGAGCATTTGGCAGACGCTTTTATCCAAAGCGACTTACAAAAAAGTAACACATTTGTCGAAAGAGGGAGACAACAATATATCGCTGAAGGTAGACAATTGCAATTAGAATAGAACAAGTTACAAGCATTCCTGGTTGCCAGGTCAATAGAGCAAGTTTACAAACTTACAGTTGCTAGGTTGACTCCTTACTGTACAACAGCAAGTAGCCAGGATAAGATGCTACACAAGCTAAGTTATATTTCCACAAGCTAAGTTATATTTCAAGTGCCTAAGTTATATATCAAGTGCCGGGACATACCAGCATACAAGATCCTACAAAGAGCCAAGACATACAAATATGGAAGTGCTAAGGATCCAGGAGGGGTGGGGTTAAAGTTGATCGGGTAGGGGGGAGAGGGCTGGGGAGG
>OMKP01086414.1:0-16213 GCA_900302375.1 Bathygadus melanobranchus | reverse complement strand
ACAGATCAGCAAGGCATCCTTACCACTCCAAAGGGCAGCTCCTGGTGCAGGGGCTCTTGAGGAAGATATGGAAGGGGGAGTGAAGGAGGCATCGCTGGTGGGTGATGGGAGGGTGGGTACGAGAAGGTCCCCAGTGGGTGCTGCTCTCCTCTGAGCTCCACTTCGTTCTCCACCCTCTGTAGAGGCTGGGCGCAGGGACACCTCGTCAACGTCTCATTTGTAGAGCACACATGTATGCCTTTTGGTGGTTCACATGACAATAAACATTTCTGCTTAAAGGGCCCCTTTACCATCAGGTGTGCTGCCCGGCTGCCTATCCCCTACACCACCTCTAATAATTAAATCGATGTGTGGCATGTGTGTGGAAGGCTCATGGAGGCTCACCATGCGTGGGTGCTGAGGCTGTAAAGGGACGAACTGGCTCAGAGGAGTAAGGTGCGTATGCTGGTGGGGGTGGGGGGGCACAGACGGACTGGGGTGCAGTATAAAATGCTCGCTGGAGATGAGGGGCGGGAAGGCTTGGTACGACACTGGCATGTGTTGCATGGTGCAGGCCTGAAGGAGCTGGAGAGAGAGAGAGAGAGAGAGAGAGAGAGACAGAGAGAGACAGCAGAGGGCACAACATGATCAGACGCGTGTCGACAACAACGACAAAGGGAGCCGGTGAAGTACGTTAATGCCCCTTTCTGAAATGCTGAAGCCATCTGCGTGGCTAAGCCAGGCACCAGGCGAGACTCCTCAAACGCACAAAAATTTAACATGAAAGCATGTTTAAGCGTATGAAAAACAAGCCAATGCATTATATAAATACCATTACATATTATCTTAAGCACATAGCGTCCAAATATATCAGCAAATATACCAGACTTAGTTACAATATTATCACAAAAACTCCCAATCAACATTAACAATAATGAACGTATTTGAATGGAAAAACATGTAATATATGGTAATTACTAAACACAGTACAGCACTCCGTGGCAGTTAATGCATTATGAAATTGGCGAGCTGCGGCGACGGCTAGTCGGTTAGCCCTGAAGGGTGAAATTGCGCGGCCGTTATGGTGTGCTTTGCTTAAATGGATGCTTCTGACATTCAGGCTCTTCCTTTTCAAACTCACTGGAGGAGGAAGGCAGCAGAGCAGAGAGAGCTGTCCGCTGAACATTACCGAGCATGCTGGGAGCTGCTGAGTGTTGCACCCGGCGAGGGGTGGCCCGGCGTGGATCGGAAAACCGTGGGTTGTCACCGTGGTAATGGTGTATGATATTGGTACAGATCCCTGGTGCATCTTTGAAGGGAAAATCATATTAAAAGAATTAAGCGGGGTCATTGGGAATCTGTCCAAAAATTATCATCAATCAATTACATTTCATACAATGAAAACAGAAACATGTTATTGGGTACTTTGCTCATCTAGAAAATGGGAGGATCCATTGGCTGTTGTGAAACCAGTTAGGACATGCAAGTTAGGATGGGTTGAATGCAGAGAACGGATTTCCCCACAGGGAAATAATAAAGTGTTTCTTCTTGATGTTCTTCTCAGTTGAACACAATAATGTTAATGTGCTAGATGTGTGATCGATTCCAATTGAATGTCACTATAATTGATGCCTTTACATTATTGCTTAATACGAGTGCTCTCAGCATCAAGTCATATCCATTGAATCCAATGAAGTTGAATCTCAAATTCGGCAGGGTTTTGCCTGCATTATTCTTTCATGTCAGACCCACCAATCATCTACCTTGTTTAACATAACATGACGTCCATAACCAAAACACATTAGTGGGGCAGATTTCCTCCAATTTCAGAATGTAGGTTTAATAAATGTCAACCTACAATATAAAATGTATATTGGAAGATAAATAACATTGTCAGTAAACTTAAAACAAAAGTTTACTGACAATGTTATTGATCTTACAATAAGAATGCTTACAATATTTTTGTATAGCAACATGTACAGATAAAACGATAGGGACATGTTTCTTTTTAGCCATGATAAAGTGGCTATGATAGCCCGCCTTCCCTAACAGAAAGGTCAGGCCTTCGGGCCAGGGTTTCTTGTGGCTACCTGGTCGTGTAGATCCACCATGATGGGGCTCTGCTGAGGAAGGTGGGCGGCAGGGTGGAGCATGCGTGGCGGTGCGCTGGAGTGGTTGTAATGTCTGGACTCATCTAAAGGAACCTGTGGCGGCGGCTGCTGCTGCTGCTGCTGCTGCTGCTGCTGCTGCTGATGATGGTGATGCTGGGAGAAGAGCAGGCGGTGGAAGTTCTCATCCTGGATCAAGGAACTGTGAAGTGCAGGCCTGTCTCGCCCCATCCACTGGCGTCTCAGCGGCGGGCTGCCAGGCACACAAGAATTCAATACAAATGTGGAATTGACACATCGCGACAACTGAGAGTGATGAGTGTGTTGGTTGAGCTTTTGTTCACGGGATGGAGATTAATGCCTTTGCATTGTCGGCCTTCGGAACGTGAAATTAACTGACATAAGAGTACAAGCTTTGGACAGTAAATGTCGGCTTGTATCCATTACAGATTACAACATTTAGCACGAGTAAGCAAATTAATTATATTCATCATTGTCAACAGTGGAGTATTTAATATTGAACACTGCAATATTAAAACAATCCATCTCCAATAGCTAACAATAACACTATCCAATCCGTGTTTGTATTAATTCAAGTGTATTAACATTTGCAAACGAATTAGTAATTTATCAAAACAGGTGAATGACAAAATGTAATAAACAAATGTAATAAATAAAAAGCAATACCTTCTCCTGAGATGCACAGGTGTGTTACAGGGCTCTCCGGGGTACCTCCTCTGGTTTAAAGGGGCTATTGGTGGCCGCCTATTGACTGCTATTTCCCATGGTCGCATTGGTGACGTCGTGCAGACGAATCACTCCCCGGGGAAATAAACTTAAAAAGGAGGCACTTGTATTGTAGCCTCTGATTGTCTTAACCCTGTGAACACAAGAACGTGGGTAAAACAATAAATAACTAATTATCTTAATAATCCCGGAAATTCAGTTGTGTTGGTAGCAAATTACGGACATATAAATGCAAGTCAAGGCAGAACAGCGGAAACAAGAAGATAACTACATATTTACATGGCTCTTGCTACAAACTTGTCAACAAACAACCATTCTTTATAATTCAATAAAAGTAAATACAGGAAAGGACTGACTGAAAAACAAGAGGATCGGAGCATAAACTCAGAGCCTCCGACAGGATGAACGTTTCCAAATAGGGGGCGCTGCAGCTTACTGGAACAAAAACATGGAAAGCCATGTGCTCAAGAAACAAAGCAACAACAAAGGACGTGGTGGTAGACTAGCAAAATCGCTAGCAAACAATACAACATGCAGGCCCTGGTATCATTTTGCCACTGCAAACACATCACCGGACAAGCAATCAAAATACAACGCAATCCACATGCGAGTCCCCGTCGTTTTCTTTAACCACCATAAGAGCCTTGATCTGTGTAAACGACCCAACATTAGCCTCCTTCAACTAGCCACTACCGTTGCAAACATTAACACCTGCCAGCGATCGTTGAGCTGGTGTTGCTTCTTGTCAATTTACTTGGGATCGTCGATCGTTACATTGAAGTTAGCCTTATCAGTTCGATGAGGCTCATAGCTCAGAGCCCAACTTACTTTCTCACAAGCTGCTTTGCTGCTGGTTAGCTTTTATTTAAAACAATTAGCTTGCAGGTGTTCCAGTTTCGTGCATGCCGAGTCCCTTTGAATTAAATTACACCACACGGCCGCCGAAGACGGTTATCATGATCGCGGTGACCGTTAACGTCAATCTGATTGTAGCAACAGTTTACCTAATAAGACTTTGAGAAAGCAACGCGGATACGGGCTGTCTGCAGTTAGCTCTAATCACACACAAATGTTGAACTGCATGGGATATCCGCGTCCACTGAAAAGGAAAAAGCAATGTATGTTGTATACACGGACGTGTTGCGTTAGCGTTTAGCATAGAAAACCGTTATAGACGAGCTAGCTAACGGGGTTTATGTATCATTTAAAGCGTTCCTTCGCGCGAGGACGTTCCTCGAAGCGTTTCGGGTTAAGCCACGCCCTCCTCCTAGTTGTAAGCACACAATTCCACCAATCAGAAGCAAAGTAGGCTCCATATAATGTTTAGTGCAGTTTAGTCGTTTCAGTGGATCAAAATAAACAATAACTGCACGCCTTTCACGAAACCGAAAGCAGCAGGAGATTGTTGATTCAAATAAATGCATAGTAGCTTACTGTATAGAGCAATGTGCACTTCATGCCAACCTTACTTTGAAATGTCACACACACTCCATCATATTGTGATCTTAGATAAATTAGACCCATGCATAACCCACAAATGCAAGTAAATGTTGTAGTGGCCTTTTCCATATGTGCATATCAAGTGGGATGAGACCACACCATACAGAGATAGACAACTAGCAAACAACATGTAATAGGTTATATGGTCGTGCTTTGACGCGTAGGTCTGCTCATTCTAATTGCTTCACTATTAAGCGTGTGGACATATGCGCATGCATCCATCAGCCAAAGTTGAACTCCTAACAACAAGGTAGACTGTTGTATCGATTATGTAAAGTAGCCGACATGCAGGCCTAAAGCTCAAATGCACATATGCACGACTGAGTCTGCAGTTCAATAAAGAGCACTATCCGTAACAACCGCAGAATTGGCCTTCAAACCAATAAACCACTGATACCAATTAAGAGTGTTAACAAGCCTACGCGGTTAACGTCATAGCCAACATGCATGTCATACATAGGCCTGTAATATTAGGCCGAATCTAGTGCGGTGCGAGTAAAAAACAACAACCATTACAGCCCTTCAGCTGCTCGATCGGTAAACTTTTAAAACAACACAGCTGGTACAGTTTGCAACGTCGATGCATGACTCTGCTGTTGTAAGTAAGGGACGGAGCGGTTTGCGGCCATCGCTAAATGTAAACATTACAACGTCGCACTCGGTAGCAGGAAAACAAGGAGGGGCTGGAGGCTGTGCTGGGTGACAGCCCGGGAAAAAGCCCTTGCCACAGGCCTCCACGGGCAACGCAAATATCTAAAATAAAGTGAAAACAAGTCTCTTACCAATAACGACCTGATTGTTAATATGCAGGCATCCGATCACATCCTGTTATATCCCCGTAGTCACATGTCGTTAGGCTAAGCGCGGTGTCCTATGGTCGGCCGTCCCCGTAACATTCCGCGGATTTCACCACTAGTGTGAAAAAGGTACTTACGTTAGAGTTCCTGGTTATACATCAGATCGGGTTGGGGTTTTGTGGCATAGTACTGCTAGGGGATTCGGAATCGAACGAGGAACGCTTATTTTTCGTCTTATATAGGTCAATGCAGCTACACAGTTCTTTCGTGTTTTTGTATTCACAATTGCCATTACCCCCATGTCTACGTATCTTGAGAGCGCACTATATTCTGCCATTTTTACCGTAATGGACAGATTACGCGTGTGTATGCTTCGGATAGCATGAGTGGGCCTATTTGTATTGGAAAGCATATGTGTCAACGCGGCCCTTGAGCAGAAATGTAAATATTGATAAGTAAACTCATAGTAGGAGTTCACTAAACAATGTATCATTAACTACTCGAGAATTTATAAGCATTTACTGTTTATAATAGCATATAGATGATAATACAAATGTGTTAATATTATACTTTTAATTGAGATAACATTATAAAAACTATGGCAATACAACTAATAATACATATTTAAGTTGAGTTTAATTTAGTTTAGCATTGTTTTGTTGTCACATGCCCTATATTCATCTAAAAAGTCTTCTGTGTTGAAATACTCCATGTTCTATTTTCCTCTCATTTGAACTATTTTTATTTGAACTAACATGGTTATGGAGGAGAGGACTGGAGAAACAACTCTTTGTTTAGGCCCCTTTCATCACGAGAACAGGCCAGAGACTGTGTGTGTGTGTGTGTGTGTGTGTATCTTTATGGGGAAAGCTCATTAATGAGGGGAACAGATCTCTGCATGGAAGCTGCTTGCTTCTGTTCTGACAAACATAGCAGACCAAGTGATCACATCATATTGTCACAAGGCACAAGACAGAGTCTACTATGAAACTCCTTGGCCTTTTAGACACAAACGGCATCTCATATCATCTGGTTTTGACGCTATGTGCTCCCGGGCCCCTGCCCTTGCTAACGGTGGGCACCCTATTGTGGCATGTTGCCATGTGGGTGCCGTTCACAGGAAGGGGCCAACCAGATAACCCATTTTTGTGGCCTCCCTCAGATTTCCAGTCAGGCGTACAGGACCGTGAAAGGAAATAAATAACCTACACGGCAACAGTGACAAAAAAAAACTTGATTGGATGTGGATCATGACTTATGTTTCTTGCTGTGCACTTGGACTATTTATTACATTAGTTAATCTGTTTGGCTCAAGGAGAGAGAGAGAGAAAGAGAGAGAGAGAGAGAGAGAGATAGAGAGAGAGAGAAGATTTCATGGCATCAGAGATCGTCTTCAGTGGAACTTGCTAACACACAAACACGCACATGCACACATGGGCGTGCGCGCAAACACAGACACACGCACGGGCGTACACACAAGCACGCACGCACGCACACATGCACACAAATACACAACAAGACAGGTGGCAGGTTTAGTGCTCTGTTATTGGCTGAGTATATATGTTAATCATTCATATTTACTGCTGAGAGACCGCAATCAGGGTGCTAGGCAAAGGTCCACTCTAGATCAGTGTTGAAGAAGCAGTGTGAGAACAGCATCTGGTAGGTCTCTCTGTCTTCGTCTTCTCTCCACATTTCTCAGATATAATTAGAAGTATTTTGCCATATACCTAGTTATAACAGCTATTATTGTGTCTGTCATTGTAAATCAGTTGTGTTGCCTTGCCACTCAGTGTTTTCTGTTATTGTGCGGACTTGAATGGCAGACGAATGAAGAAGTTGTGTTAACATTCAGAATAGTATAATGTATGACCCTGGGCATACATTTCTATGTTTAGAATATGATTGTTGTATGTTATTCAGCCAAATAGCCACATTCTTCCAAACATGTACCCATGTACCCAAACATGTAGTCAACCACTGTACTGATAAATGTTATGGTTTTATGATATTGTGGGTAACATTCCATTCGGTTTACGTTCCATTTGTACGCCAGTTAAACAAAGAATTACAACAACCATATGTGTCCAAATTATTATTAAGTAAGTAATTAAGTATTAAGTAAATTGCTACAGAGAATTTTGTTTAAAAAAATACATTTAACCTTTATTGTGTAGCAATTTACATGTTTTATTGTATCAATGTCCAAAGGAAGAAATGAACCAAGTAGGCCTAAATAATTGTAAATACACTTATTGTTTTTGTCTCAGGTTAAGCATGGGTAGGCCTATGGTCGCAGCAAGCAGCTTACTGCTTTTGTCTGCTACTGCTTTGATCACTATAATACATGGTGAGTTGAGCTCCTTATTTTTGAAATAATTAGCCAATGGAACCATCCCTTTGGATTATAACAAATTGCTACTTTTGAACTTCTTTTGAAATTCTTTTGCAGCGAATACAAGTCCTGAAATTAGTTCTCAAAAGGTAGATTTGCAGGAGGACATTCCTGTAGGTGTGTATAATATATTGAATATAATATAATAATAATAATATAATAATATCAAGAGCATTGTTTGTGCATAAAAATCAACCAGTTTCACAATGAGTTGTCCTGTTCATTGTGATTTCAAAGGCCACGCTGCATTCACTATAAATGCAACGGATAGGGACGGTGACAAACTGCATTATGCACTCAGTGGAATCAATGCCAGGTTCTTCACTGTGAATGGAGACAGTGGAGTGGTCACAATCAGGTCCCCACTTGATCGAGAGGTAAGGAGAATTTGTTCTTAGTTATTTTTATAACGATAAAATAACTTGGGGGACAGTAGCTCAGGAGGTAGGGCGGGTGTCTGGCATACTGGAAGGTTGCTGGTTCGATCCCCGCCCCCCTAGCTAAGTGTTGAGGTGTCCCTGAGCAAGACACCTAACCCCAACTGCTCCCAATGAGCTGGTTGTTACCTCGCATGGCGGACGTCGGTGTATGAATGGGTGAGGCAATGTAAATAAATACAATCCATAAATATAACATCCAAGCGTTTGTGAACCGCATTTGTGTTTAAATAACCTTTTTTTTTTTACATCGTTTTCATAAACACTATAAAACATGCTATTTCATTTTAATAATTGAATTTATTTTTTTTGTATTGGTTCTCCTCACGTCAAGGTTCATGAGACATTTATGGTCCAAATGGACGTTACTGATGCCTCCAATCCGGTAAAATGAACAAAAGTTTCTGTAAATCAAGTGCAAATTATTATAATTGTATTGTATTCATAAAAGCCTGGATGCTCATCCGTATTTATTTTTATATTATTATTATTATTTAGGTTTCCAAAAATCTAACAGTAATACTCTCAGATGCCAATGACAACAAGCCCATGTTTCTGGAATCCTCATACAATTTTGATGTCAAAGAGGTAAGTGGGACATATTCTTGCTGCTGAGTAGTTGAAAAATATAATAATATTCAAATGTGTGGATTTCGTTAATCTTTATTCACCACAAAACTAATTAAGGAACAACAGGCTAATTAACAGCACAATCCCACAATTTCCAAAAGTATCATGGTTGACAACTGGATTAAACTCATGACAAGTTTGTTATGATATAGTGTAGCTGCCCATGCTAAGTCTTGTTTGTCTGAATACATGTGACCAAGTGATTTGTGTGTTTTAAATAAATTGAAACAACACCAGGACAAACACTAGCAGTAACACTGATCCACTATTGTGTCTGATTGAGCTCTTTTTAAATGCTTCCTTCCAATATTTAGAACACAGCCGTGAACAAAGTTTTATTCAAAGTATCAGCAACTGATGAGGACAGTGGGCCTGCCGGCACTGTGACATACAACCTTGATGAAGTTAGTTGGCCATTAAAAAAAGATCTACAATAGTAATTTGCAATGAAATGTGCATTTAATCCCAATGTTCAATTGTCGTTTCCAGGTTACTCCGCCTGATGGGAAACCAATCTTTACTCTTGGTCCACTTAACGGTGAGGTCACACTAAGCCGACCTCTAAACTACACTTCTTTGAGCACCTTCTACCGGCTAAAGATAAAAGCCTCTGTAAGTATTTCGCATATAGAATGATATTTCGTAATGCGTTGTCCAATGTAGTTCTTCTATATGTGTAGTACATCCCACATCATCTGTTCTAATGGCGGACCACCTTTGATCCCATACCAGGATGGTGGAGGTGTCGTTTGGGGAGGTTATGAGATACAGTCGAGTGTCACGTACGGCATCATCACAGTGGTGGACGTCCCGGACCTTATCCCCAGATTCCTGGCGCCTCCGTACAGAGGGTCAGTGGAAGAAGGATCCCTGTTGGTAAGTGATGTTCTGACTCAACACGGGTTGAGTGGACACAGTGTATTCTGTTGGGGAGTGTACGTGTACAGGTATTCAGGAAAACAAGCACACACAAACAAAGAAAAAAAAAACCCCCAGCATGTCATGTGATGTAGAGCCACTGGAAAGCCAATAATCACATTATTGGGTGTAGGTTCTCCACATGCTTTAGGACGACGGTGTTGCGTACAGCACGGCTATCTGTCGTTACTCCTAGCACAAATCCTGTGTTTACACGGTGTTACTTTCAAGAACAGATGTTCACGTTGTGGGATTTCCTCTCATCAGGGAACAATAGTGCTTAAAGTGATAGCCATAGACCAAGACTCTGGGATCCAAGATGAAATTCTCTACAGCATAGAAGGTGAGCGTCAACAATGACAACGACGCCACAACAACAACAACAGTTATGTGTAAATACGACAGCGTAAGGAATTGAACGGATGAACGTGATGAAAATCCAGCGTCTCTTTGCCTCAGAAAGCTCAAGCGACCCGAACCCGTTCGACATCTCAACAGTTGAGGGTACCATATCTGTCAAGTCAGATATTGACCGGGAAACCATCGGCAGTAGTATTACACTGACTGTCAAGGTAGGATGATTTGAAACAATTTGCTTTCACAAATTATCTTTCATGTCATTGATAAAATACTTCCTGAAATGATTAAGTGTTTGTGTGTGTGCGTGTGACTGGATTCAGTCGTTACATAGTCCATTGATCTCAAACACAACCGGAAGTTTAGGTCAATGCTTTAATCTGAATACACATTCTATTCTATTGTATCATGTTGTGTTGTATTACAGGCAGCTGAGAAAAATCCCAACATACATGGGGAACAAGCCTTCGCCACGACAGACGTGCAGATCTCCATCATCGACATAAATGATAACAAGCCCCTGTTTTATGCTTGTGGAACCGCTTGTATCGAAGAGAGTCAATTTAGAGGAGAAATCGTTGAAAACTCGGCTGGGACTCTTCAAATCAACATGACGGTCGAAGACCTTGATCAGGTCCGACTTAAAACCACAGCGACAACAGCGACTTTAAAACTGCCAAGCGCTAGTCGTGATTCTGTGAAAAATAAAGCATGTGTTATCCCCCCAACCCCCCTTCATTTTTAGAACGGACAAATTCAACTGGAATTGGAAGGAGTGGATAAGGATGTGTTCGGCGTGATTCCTTCGGTCGCAGCGTCGCAGAGCAGCGTCCAGCTCGTTGTCCTCGACCCACAGCGATTGGACTTTGAGACGAAAGAAGAGATGGTGGTTCAGGTGATTCACACGCACTACAAAGTCTCTGTCAGCCCGATGAGTGCCAACACCACATGGATTCATGGTTATCACTGATAGCGTGAGTCAGGGTTCATAGATTCATAGATAAACAAAAAGTAAGTTGAGTCTTTTAGAGGGGGTCATTATGTCAACAAGGAGGAATTACAGGGATAAATATAAATATCACCACCCTCCACCCATGGGTGGAGGGTGGTGGTATCCCTGTTGCCACCCTTTGGACCCGAGTTGTCAGGTGTTTGTTGTCTGTAATCATGTTGTAGTCGTGGCAGTAAAGTCATAATAATACACAATAATCTGTTATGTCATCATCCAAAAACATTATTTGTTTATGTAAGTTTCAAATCAATGTAGGAAAAAACCGAAGATATTCAGTGCGGTACATATTTGAGTTTGTTGTGCTGTATTGGGTTGTGTGTTGATGTTGTCTTTTGTTCGTCATGGGCCAGGTGGTAGCCATAGACATGGATGATGCCACGATGCGCTCCACTGCTACGGTCACTATTAGCATCTTGGACATCAACGACAACAGCCCCACCTTCAAACAGGTTACGTACGAGCTACAGGTGGCTGAGCACAGTCCCAATGGCACAGAAGTTGGTCAAATTACGGTACGTCCCTTACAGCCTATGGGGTTGGTTACAGCCTGTACCTCATTGCTGCCTTCAAGTGCTATCAAAGGTCTTGTGAATAAATCTTAATCTTAATCTTAATTATAATATTAGCATCTATATTAATATGCATACTAATATCAATATAAACATGAATATAATTTTTCATAGTAATCAACATCAACAGCAACATTAACACTAACAATATTAATAGTAACATTAACATTAATATTAACATCAACATTAGCATTACTATTAATAATAATAATAATAATCATCATCATCATCATCATCATCATCATCATCATCATCATCATCATCAACAACAACTGAATTGAATTAATGATGCCAATGCCAATTGTGGCAGAGGACATTTTATTTTTTGTTTTATTTAACATATTATAATACAGTATATATAAAGAAGGCTAGCTGATCTATTGATTGTCGATTGACCTAAATATGTAACTATGTAATGTACTATGTACTATGTAAATATGTAATTTTTTTCTCCTCAGGCAAGTGATTTAGACAAGACGGACCAGGGCGAGCTCACCTACATACTGCTTCCAGAGAGCATGTGAGCAAGCGATGTCTAAATCCCTTTATGACTTTATGACCTCTCTCATATCGCGATTTTAAATGAATCACTGACTTATAAATTGAGCAAGGGCTTTGAAAGGGAGCGTACTCAGTACGTCTCATGAATGTGTCGACTGTGAACACAGAGCCACTTTATCTGGCATCTTCCCGTCATTTCCTGCTTCCGCAGGAGGCTCAAGACCCACCTATTCAGAGTCCACCTGGACTCTGAATAGCTTCACCTCCTACCCACCTTTCCTCCCCAACCCTCTCCCACCTACCCGATCAATACTTGAATCCCACCCCTCCTGGATCCTTAGCACTTCCATATTTGTATGCTTGTGTAGCATCTTATCCTGGCTACCTGCTGTTTTACAGTAAGGAGCCAACCTAGCAACTGTAAGCTTGTAAACTTGTTCTATTGACCTGGCAACCAGGAATGCTTGTAACTTGTTCTGTTCTAATTGCACTCTACCTTCAGCGATATATTGTTGTCTCCCTCTTTCGACAAATGTGTTACTTTTTTGTAAGTCGCTTTGGATAAAAGCGTCTGCCAAATGCTCTAAATGTAAATGTAAATGTCATTTCACTGTAACCAACTAACAACGATTGGCCATCTGTTGCTGGCCCTGGAAGTTCATTTGCCCCCTCTGCTTTCTGTATGTCTACGCTTCAGACGCAAATATTTCGACGTAGAGCTGACGACGGGCATAGTTTATGTGACAGACGACAAGCTGATTGACCGTGAGGTCAGATATCTGTACACGGCAACGCTGCAAGCCAGGGACAAGGCCAACAACACAGGCACCGCGGTGCTGGAGATCACCCTGACTGACATCAATGACAAGGTGCCCGTCATCAACGCGAAGTCCTACATGGTGTTTGTCGAAGAGGGCAAGGATTTTGAAATTCAAATAGAGGTACATATTGAATTTATGTATATATTCACAATCACAACGCTTGTAGTCATTGCGGTGAATTGCCCCATAGTTCTATTTTGAATTAACATGTATGTAATCACTTCGGATCCACAGGCTACAGATGCGGATGACCCAGAGACGAAAAACTCTAAAATTGTGTTTGCCATCATGCCCAGCAAATACAGTGAAAACTTCACAATCAACCCCAACAGTGGCGTGTTGAAAAACATTGGCGTGCTGGACAGAGAGGCCTTGGACACCAAGATGAATGGCAAGATTGAGTTGAATGTGTCCGCTACCGACCAGGGTACCCCTCCTTTGGATACCATGGTCAAAGTGATGATCAATATCGAGGTGAGCAGCGCCTGGAATGCCACGCTGCCAAAGGACTCGACTCCGCGTGATAGACACGATTCTCCCTAATCACGCTTTGTGTTCTCCTTACTTGTGTTGCAGGACATCAACGACAATGAACCCGTATTCAAAGAGGCGTCGTATGAATTTGCTGTCAAGGAAGGGTTAAAAGGTAAGCAAGCTGGGAGTCATTTCCCCAGTGTGCTGTTGTGTAAGTACCGTATATTTAATAAAACTAAACAAAATGACAACAAACCTCTACAAACGTTGTTCTTGGTCCAATCAGGTGCCTTTGTGGGCATTGTCCAGGCGATAGACTTGGACCAAGCTCTAGATTTCAACCGCATCTCCTTCAGCATCCTCGACGGGAGCTTTGGCAGCTTCATTATCCGCACCTTCCCCGACGGTGCGGGCTACGGAGGCAACATCACGGTGGACCCGGACATTGAGCTGGACTACGAAAGCGGTCGCAACCACTTCACGCTGGGGGTGGAGGCAGCAGATCTGTCACAGAGCAAGGCCAAGGTGACGGTGAAGATCAACGTGGTGGACGTCAACGACGAGAGGCCAGAGTTCCTGCCCTCGGGTCCCCTGTCGGTGAAGGAGAACAGCACGGTGACCGGAGCTCTGGGCAGCTTCAACGCGACGGACAAGGACAAAAACCACTCCTTGGTCTACCACATGGAGTCCTGTGAGTGCCACTGCAACAAAACCTTTCAACCCTGTGACTGGATGCTCCTGGACAACAAAGGAGAGGTCACTGTCAACCCGGACGCCACGCTGGACTATGAGCAGTGTGACCAGGTGCGGATCGAGGCCCAGGTGGTGGATGATCTCACGGAGAAGGGAGAGAAGAACAGCACCAGCTTAGGTGAGGAGGAGTTGCCCTGCCGGCAGTTTGTGGCTGTCACAAATTGTGACCCACATGGCACAAGCATAGACATACGCATCAAATCTCAATCTCTTGATGCTTTCCAGCAGATGCTCTAAAAATGTATACATTTACTTATATGCACTGTATATGAAAGCAATATGTTGTCACCCAAAGCCACACTGTAACTGTTGCTATGAACTGAAATATAATATGCTATATGAGCTTTAAGTAACATATTTAACATTAGTGCAGACTCTGTGATGCCTGGAATACATATGCACATAACACACTGCACTTTTTCTAGGGGTAATGTTGGTCAACATTGTGGACATCAATGACAACGCTCCAGAATTCGTTAATTCAGACAGAATCTTTGGTGAGTTTCTGCTTGTCATGTCAGTCTGATTGAACTGATTGAAATTGCACCCATCTTTCAGAAGATAAGTGTGAACCGCGCTGTCTGTCACTCCGAATATTGAACTGTATTGGTTTAAGAGAAAATACATATCCCCCTTTGCATAGCGTAATATTGATAGGCAGGTGATGAGATGAGATGAGACTAATATCCTGCGTTGATCTTTGTCAGTGCTCGTGTCAGAGATTGCTAGCAAGGGAACACCAGTCGCAGACGTTACTGTGAGTAAGCTGCCCAACGTGACTTTCTCACAGCGTCTCCACAATCCCATATAGCACATTTGATCGGGACAATCATTTACCGTGTCGTATGCCCACACTTCCACAGGCTACGGACCGCGACACTCAAATAAACAGAGAAATTACGTTTAAAGTGACTGAAGTGAAATATGAGGACACCAACTCTCAGATAAGCACTATAAGGACCATCTTTGAGGCTGTCACCACCCAACAGAAGGACCTTTATGTGGGAATCATTCAGTGAGTATAACGACAAGCGCTCCTGGTTCCAGTTGCTAGGCCTATCCTCTCTCTAAATGATCTCCATCTTAATTGGTTGGGTCTGATATTGGTTGAGATTGTATGTTTTTTTAATGCACAGATCTATTGAAGAGCTCGATAGCAACCTGAAGGGGAAGTATTTGGTGACCGTGACCGCAACAGACGGAGGTGATCTCTCCACACGCACTGAACTTCAGGTGAGGGGGACCAGGGTCTGACTACTGGAAGTTTGTTCACTTTATTGAGTCGCAGACAATGGAGCCTAAATGATGTGTCATATGAGCACGGGATTGTCATAACTCTAGCCTGGTTTTAAATAGTTCCTGCTCTTCTTTGATCCTTCTTTTTTAGATTTTTATTGTGGACATATCTTTTAAAATTCAACTCCGATTTGAATCGCCATTAGCAGAGGTGATAAAGAACCAAGACAGTATCGTTGTGTAAGTTCCCATAAAGTTTTTTATGTTATTCCTTCTTTTGTTCATATTGTTTTAGAACGAATTTCAGGGACAATTCATAGTAGATCTTCTGTTGAATGTTTTCAGGGCCCTTTCTGCTGCAACCAACGCTGCTGTTTATGTAGTTTCTGTCAAGCCAGACACGGCAGCAGCCAGGTAATCCTCCTCAGATTCCTGAAGGGTTTTGTGAACGAAAAACTATTGACATATATCCACCAGGGGGAGCCAAACTCACTATGACCATATGGACGGCACATAGTCAATGACATTAGATCATAACCACATACCAGAGTTTTTTGAATGTCCTCCGCATTTCTCATGTCGATTTAAAGTGTGTTATTCTCCCCAGGGCTGCAGGCGACACTCTAATGGAGTCGTATTTCGTGTACGGTAACGGGACCGCTGTTTCCACTGCTGCGGTGGAAAAGATGCTCTCAGATCCAGAACATTATTTCATACTGAATCAGTTCGGTCTTGCAAACATCGTGAGTTATTATTATCCCATGTACTTCTATTCATGAACTATTTAATGATGTCCATATTGTATTTTATTGTTAGTTGGTTAGTAGATCTTTAGAGGGTGCGATGTCAAGTAGATGATGTCGTGTATGTGTGTGTGTGTGTATGTGTGTGTGTGTACATATGTGTGTGTGTGTGTATGTGTGTGTGTGTACATATGTGTGTGTGTGTGTGTGTGTGTGTGTGTGTGTTTCCAGGCCAC
>OMKP01086412.1:0-11965 GCA_900302375.1 Bathygadus melanobranchus | reverse complement strand
AGAAGAACAGATTGCTCTTCGGTCCTGTCCCTGACCAGGACAGGACTGAGCGCTTGGACTTGGTCCCCGGGCGCCTTACTGATGGCTGCCCACTGCTCCTGGCTTTCCCTGGGGGAGGACGGTCAGGATGGGATAAACGCAGAGAAGGCATTCCACCGGCGACGCCAATAATTGCGTGTGTGTCGCCGCTCACAGTGTGTGGTTGAAGTGTCGACCGTGTGGCAAATAAAGGACCAATGTCCTCTGATTACTTTTACTACTTTTTAACCTGTGATATATCACCTGTTGTTTGGGGTTTGGGGTGCATGTCCTAGCGTCCCATCGACTGGAGGCTTTGTGTTTGTCCTCCCTGGCCCGGGGTCCCGTTGCCAAGGCGTCGGTGAGGGTATTCATGCTGTGACAATGGGTGTAATGTCTGTGTACCGTACACACAGATGCCCCCCACCCCAGGCTGGGAGGAAAAGACAGTTAGCAGTTAGCTTAGCACACCGAGGCTTCCACATATGGTCACACCCGCTAATGTTAGACTCAATAAACATCAAGCGGTCTGCTTCCTCCCCCACCAGGGGGACTAACCTAACCCTCACCCAAACATAACACCTGGCATTCACTGTTGCTGTTGACAGAGCGAGACACTTCACACCCTAGGAAATATCTCTCTTCAGTAGGACATCCTATTTAGATGCACACACAAACACACACACACACACACACACACACACACACAAGGGAGACAGTAGCTCAGGGGGTAGAGCGGTTGTCTGGTCAACCGGAAGGTTGCTGGTTCGATCCCCGGCTCCGCCTAGCTAATTGTCGAGGTGTCCCTGAGCAAGACACCTAACCCTAACTGCTCCTGACCAGCTGGTTGTTACCTTGACACCTAACCCTGACCAGCTGGTTGTTACCTTGCATGGTTGACACCACCGTCGGTGTATGAATGGGTGAATGTGAGGCTTTGGATAAAAGTGCTATATAAATATTTGCCGTATACACACATACAAAATGTCCCAAGCCATCTTGCTGATTAGCCTATATTTCTTTCCTTGTCTCTTACTTATCACAGAACATCGGTCTACCAGGCAATCCCACTCAGGATGACGACTGGGGTTTAATGCTATGGGAGGGTTAGGGTTAGGGTTAGGGTGGGTGGGATGTATGCTCCAACCAGCAGCCTTGTGGTCAGCTCTGGGTCTGCCTCTCTATAGAAGGAATGTCAATAGTATTCAGGCAAGGTTGACATAGTAGTGGATGTAGACCACCCTAGTCATGATTTAAAATGGAAATTGGAATGTGAACTTTAGTTCTAGTGTAGGAGTTTGTTTGTTAAGTCTGAGGCTCTTTAACCAGGTGAACTTTAAGACACACCTGTTTGACTCGGGAATGTGTGTGTTTGTGTTTCAGGTGACTTGTCCCCAATCCAGATGTCGCCTGTCTCACAGTCCCAGTTCATTCCATTGGCTGAGGTGCTCTGCTCGGCCATTTCAGACATGAACTCGTCCCAAACCACTGTCACCCAGGAAGCACTCGTCATCCACATGAGCAAAGCCCATCCAGGTAACACAGCCGTTCTAGTGGTCTAGCGGTCAGGGTGGTCGACTCCTTAATGACACTTATCTGAAGTCACTTTGGATAAAAGTGTTAAATGAGTAATAGTTGAAAGAAAACACGCTCAGCCCATACTGAACAAAGACAAGTCTCATAAGGTTCCAGTGTTCATATTATCCATCCTTTATGTTGTCTTCTCTCGTACTCCCTTTGTTCTCTCCTTCCCAGGGATGACCATACCAACGCAGGACATCCTGTACAACGCTTTGGGCGCCATGATTAAGGAGCGCAAAGTCTACCACACAGGGGAGGGCTACTTCATCGTGACCCCGCAGACCTACTTCATCACCAACAGCCTGGTCAGAGAGAAGACGTGGTGGGCCTCGCCCTCGGGAGACGACCCTCCCCCCCTTCCCCCCATCACCTACCTGTTGAGCAACGAGGCTCGCGACGTGGACGGCGCTCACGCTCCGTCTGTGGCGCACTGCAAGTCCTGCAGCTGTTTCGCACCTCCTCAAACATCGGCCAACAACGCTACAACGGCGACCGCCGTAGCCACCGTCCCCCCCTCCGTGGTCCCTGACGGCCACTCCGTCTCCGTGTCCATCAGCGAGTGCACGGGCAAGAGCCTGAAGTGGCCGCGTCCGTCCGAGCACAAGCCCACGCTAGTGCATCAGTCCACTTCCACGGCTGCCGACTACCAGCCCAGTGAACTTAGCAAAACCACCGCGACCACCAATGCCACAAGCCGCAAAGACAAAGACAGCAAGGACAACAAATTGGGAAGGAAATTCGGCCTCAGTCTTTTCTGGAGGAATGGAGGGAAAAAGGAAAGGCCAAAGAAAGAGTATGCTTCGTTTTCAGGTCAATTCCCTCCAGAGGAATGGCCGGTCCGCGATGAGGAAGACCTCAACAACCTACCTCGTGACCTGGAGCACGCCATCATCAAACGCATCAACCCAGAACTCACCGTAGACAATCTTACACGGCACACAGTCCTCATGAAGAAGCTGGAGGATCGAGGAGAGAGAGGGATTGAAATGGTGCAGGAGAGGAAGGGGGAGCGGGGGGACAGAGGCGTGGATAAGGGAATATCAACTGAAATCCTGACTGTCTCCAAACCACGGCACCATCAGTCATGGCGGGGGGCGGGCAGGAGGTCTGCCCCCAAGGCTTCACGCGGCAAGCGGAGGCCCTACTCCACCAGGGACAAGGAGAGAGCTAGGAACAAGACCCGTATATGTGAGGAGGAATACCCGGAGGAGGAGGACCTCTTCCCCTCTCGGCTCCAACCAGACGTCCCCACGGAGGAGCAGGAGCACCGGGAGGAAGCTGGGGATGAGAGGTGCATGTATAAGAAACGCATCGATAACCCTTTCCACACACAGCCAACTAACGACAGCGCAACCCCCACAACGCTCACCGCCCATTGCCAGAGAACCGTCGCCAACAACAAAGGGCACAGGAGACGAGACGCAAAGGAGAGTCGGACATCGGTGGCCGGAAAGAAGGAGCGGACGGGGCTCCGCTCCAAGTCACGGGATCCGCATCAGCCCGGAGTTATCGTACCTGAGACGCAGCACATGTCTTGCGCTCCCAATGACAGATATGCCTGTCTCCGTGAGAGGGACCTCGCCGCTGATAATCTCATCCAGGTCAACCGAGAGCTGCCCGCGGGCTACGGTGCAGCCTACCCTCAGAGCAGCACGCTGAGGATAGACGACAAGCTCAGACACCAGGCGGGGCCGGCCACCGCGGAGGCCGGGGCTTCGGAGGACGAACCCGGGCCTACAAAGGAGCCGCAGAGCAGGGATTTCATGGACATCCACGGGCATCCGTTAGAGCGGATGGCCATGGAGGTCCCCGCTAACATCTCACCATACTCCGATGGTGACATTATCCTCCCTACTCGTCCGTATGATTCAGTGACGAAAACACGTAACCCGGTGGTGCCTTGGACTACACCTAATGCTTCTGTTCAGCAGAGACACTCCTTCCGGCATGCGGAGAAACAAGAAGATAAGCACAGACCTGATCTGCTCCACTCACACCAACAGCCTGGAGATCTCACAGCAAATCGACGACAAAAGGTGGCAGAAGCCGACGTCACTGTGAGTGTGAATAGAGCCCTGTTCAGCAGACAGGACCCGGCGGCCAGCGACGGCTCCTTGCTGACAAACAGCCATGACTTCATAGAAGATGACCACCGGCTCTATCAAGAGGCAGAGGAAGATGAGGATGCCTGCAGCTCCTTGTATTTTAATGAGGAGGAGATGATAGACGGTGCACTCTACGTCCACGGCCACCGTGGGGGTTACTCGGACTACGACTCTGATATGTGTTACCGCGTTCCCAACATTCAGCCTCACAACGGCCACCGCTACCGACCGCCGGCCCGGCCCGGCGTGCAAGAAGACTGGGACGGCGGCACGGCTCATACAGACAGCTTTACTGCAGCCACCCAGGGGGATAGCTCTGGGAGTCCCAACAGACTAAGGCAGAACAGTTGGAGTCATCAACATCACAATCAAATCAGTAGATCCCCAGGATTCCAGAATGAAGCAGGCCCCAGGCAAGCAGCACTGCCCACGGGGGAGTCATCGCAGGGGGGCGGTCTCAGCGTAGATCCCCTGGAACCCCCTGAGACGGCGGATAGCAGTATTTTTGATTACTGCCAGACCAGCGAAGTAGAATCCGACGCCGAAACCGTACGGCGGTCTGTTGGCGACGGAGACGGCGAGTCTGCTCACTGGAGGGTGGAGCTGGAGGAGGAAGCAACGGAGGAAAGACTGGAGAGGGTGGTGGAGAACGTAACACCTCTGAGCCATGTGGTCGGACTGAGCATGCCCAGTGGAGCCAGGGCAAACATGGGGGGGACGGGGGAGATTGCAGAGAGTCAGAGCATCACAGGGGATAGTGGCATAGACTCCCCAAGGTAAATGGATCATTTCTCCTTAAGGATCATGTGTTAGTGGGTATGGTGTTCACCTCTCAGCGGACCTGTACTAGCCCTGCAAGTTGCTTTGGATGAAAGTGTACTAGTAATGGTATTTATTGCTATTCAAAGTACCATTAATGGTATTTATAGACCATATCCTGTGTTCCACATGGTATTGTGGCTGTGCAGGCTTATAGCCCCACCTGTGGGCATGCGGCTCAGGGGACAAATAATGACCTGTATAGTTAGTGGCCCAACAACTAACTAACCCTAACCCTTAATAAACCAATTATACACCTAGTCTTTAGACAGGATGGACTGATTATCATAATCAATATAACTACAGCCACTGTACTTTTGATAGTTTCATGAGATAATGGACTCTTTAAGGAGGGAAGGTCATAGTTCAACTAAGAGAATGTGTGACAAATGTTTCAACAAATGTGTTACTTTTTTGTAAGTCGCTTTGGATAAAAGCATGTGCCAAATGCTCTAAATGTAAATGTCAATGTGTGCAGGTCACATGTCAACTAAGATAATGTGTGCAGGTCACATGTCAACTAAGAGAATGTGTGCAGGTCACATGTCAACTAAGAGAATGTGTGCAAGTCACATGTCAACTAAGAGAATGTGTGTGTGTGTTTGTTCTGTCCTCTAGGACCCGCGTCAGTCTGGCCACCAACAACACGGTGATTCTGGAAGGTCTGAAGAAGAGAGGCTTCTTACAGAACTTGGAGAAGCTGCATTCCAAGAGCAGCTCTCTGCTCCAGCTCACTCCTGTTATCAATGTATAGTCGCTTCTCCTGCCGTGGTCACCGAGTGCCAGGCCAAAGCTGAACCAACTGACCCATGGCGCATGGGAAGTGTATTATGTACATGTGTAATTAAATTGTTTTGTACATGTTTTAATGCAATATATTCTAATAGCTGTACGTATACCGAGCATATGCTCGGTGTGGTTTCTAAATGTAGGGTTCATTTACAATATTAACTGCACATTGAGGGTCTGGAAAATAGGATTCCCTCCAAGCATTTTATTTTTGTCTTAGCAAATAATCAAAAAATAAATCATAAATGTACACAAATGTCTTTTCATGGAGTTGATTATTGGAAAAAAACCTGGAACACAAACATGACTTCTACCAGGTCCAGGATTAAAGGAGAACTTATTCAATGACTTATTTATAGAAAGCGAGCGTCGCTCCCTCCCAGCAAGGCTCAGAGAGCACTGGGTGACTCTAGAGGGAGGGTGGGTGAGACAGTGGGAGTCCTTTGCAGGCCACATCTCCATGAAACCAATGGAGGTTTTGTAGGTGAGCTGCTTCCTGTTGATACTTTGAGATCATATTCCTGCACACACAGAGCGAAGGAGGATGGGAACCCAGCACCACGCTCTTCACTGTGTCGGTCAGCCACATCTTGTTTTGAGTATGTCTTTCATGTGTTATTTCTAAGACTGGCCATATTGCATTACTGTTAAGACATACCCCAGCTAGTCATCTAGCGTGAAATACTCTAGTAAATGGCACCACCGTGTGCTCATTGTAAAAACACAGGCATCCATTAACTTGATAGCTCCCCCTAGCTGCCAATCAGAGGTAATGAACCACATCAGCCGTTCCCAAACCTCAACCGCTTGGCCAAATTAATTAGTCACCACTAGAGATCAGATGACAACGCAAATATTTGCCCTAAAGCAAGCATGAACAGGAAACCAGAGAGAGTCAACGACCTTTATTTATCCTTACATGAGCCACTCAGATGGGGAAGATGTTGGAGGTTTTCCCCTCAGAGGCCTTTACGGATCACGGGTTATTTTTGCTCTACATTGGAGGTCATTGACAAGGATGGAAAAAATTAAAGACAATAATGATTGTAACAGTGTCAACAGTAATACACAGAAAAGCAAAAAAAAAGAAAAGGTATCAGTGAGTTCAAATTAAAATGTTGGGTAAGTATGAAGAACAAAAATCCTGAAACCCCTAACTTCTTTTGTCCAAATAACATCTTAGCATACATTTCTACACAGCATGCAATAAGGCACCTAACCTAACACAAGGAAGAAAGCTATGCTACACTTTGAAGCACAAGTTATCCAAAAGAAAATATTGCTCACCATTTCACCGTCCATAAAAACAGTATCTCTTATTCCCTTTCATGAGATCCAAACCATATCTAAAAAAATACATCAGTTTGTAAAAGATATTTTACACAGACCAGTAAATAGCATCAGATGTGGGTCCTGTAAAACGCCTGTTTTCTTGTAGTAATCGTCTTTATATTTACATCATATTGAGCTGTTTGACCATCAGACATCACAACACTATCCAGGATATCCATGAAGTCTGCCTGTGCATTTGGTGATGTGGAACTCAGAGGAACTAAAACAATGAAGGAGACGGGGCATGTTGCAGTATGCTATGCAGTATGTTTATTTAACATGATGCTAAAATGGAACCCAGAATAGAGAGGGGAGCTAGGCAAACACTGCAGTCTGTACAATAGTACCAACCCTTGTAGTCTAACGAATGGGGGGGGGGGGAATGAAAGCTTTAGATTGATTAGAGCCCAATAGGTTTTACTGCGGGTGAGAGCACCTAAAACAGTCTGGAGAAAGGACGCTGAAAAGGAGCAGAAACGAGAAAAAAGGAGCCAGATCTTGCTATCAAAAATGTCAACTTGTGGATGATAACAGCACACAGGAACCTATACATATATATAAAAGAAAATATCCAATTATGTACATAGAATTTATTTTTTTGCTTAGCATGGACTAATAGGAGAAACTGCCAATTGAAATCATCAAGACAATAGAACTTTTCTTGACGGCCAATCGCACGAGTCACCCAGTGAGCCTCATCTCATGTCGTTACACACGCCTGCCTGAAGGGGGAGAGAAGTCAGCCATCAAGTTGCCCAGTCAGAAGGGCCACAGCTGTCCAGGTAACATTGTTAGTATATCAAATATTTTTTCTTTCCTTTTAAAAGCATTCAAAAGGTCCTGGACTAAGCCCAGAACAATCACAGGTACCTCAAATACAATAAGAGGCTCAAGCCCAAATGACTTCACAACATCCTCACAGAGCCGCAGGCTGAATAAAGAGGACTCAGAAGACACGTGTCCACTGAGCTCACCTGCTCTGCTCAAACATGGGGTGTGCTGACCCTTGTTGCCTATAGGTGTCTGGTATCTGCTGCGACTACATTAAAGACCACTGGTATAAAACACCGGGGAGCAGGCACCGTACGCGCGACAGCACTCAATGATCTAAGTGAATCCTGTGATGCCGGGAGAGGGACGATGAATGGTTGAAGCCTTTCCCGCACTGGGAGCATCTGTATGGCTTGTCGCCGTCGGCCAGGCGCTGTTTGGTGATGGTGTGGGAGAAGCTCTTCCCCGAGGGGATGGCGTTGTACTCCTGCATCTGCTGCTGCTGTAGGAGCTGCTGCTGCTCCTGCTCCTGCTGCTCCTGCTGCTGCTTCTCGTCCATGTGCACCCTCTGGTGGCGGGTCAGAGAAGAGGAGTGGTTGAAGCGCTTCCCACAGTGGGGGCAGGTGTAGCACGTCCCGTCCGAGTGGACTCTCTGGTGTCTGGACAGAGAAGAGGAATGGTTGAAGCCCTTGTCGCAATGATGGCACATGTACGGCTTATCCCCCTGCTGGTGCATCCTCTTCATGGGACTGCCGTAGCCGAAGCCCTTGCCGGTGGGCACGGCGGCGTACATGTTGTTCTGCCGCAGGTGGATCTTGTGGTGTCGGGACAGGGAAGAGGAGTGGTTGAAGCCCTTGCCGCACTGGGAGCAGTTGTATGGCTTTCCTCCGGCGTGGACCAACTGATGTTTCTTCAGATGCCGCTTGCGAACAAAACTCTTCCTGCACTGGTTGCATTTGTATGGCTTCTGGCCAGAGTGAACGCGCTGGTGTTCTCTGAGCGTGGCGGCGGCGGCAAAGCACTTGCTGCACTGTGTGCAGCGGTGGGGCTTGTCGCCCAGGGCCGCGGCGTGGGTCTTCTGGTGCTGCTTAAGGTTTGAAGTGGTAGCGAAGCCCTTCCCACACTGGCCACACGTGTACGGCTTGTCGCGGGCGTGGAGCTCCTGGTGCTTCTTCAGATGTCTCCGACGGACAAAGCTCTTCCTGCACTGGGTGCATTTGTAGGGCTTGTCCTCCGAGTGCATCTTCATGTGCTCTCTGAGGGTGATGGCGGCCGCAAAGCTCTTGCCGCATTCTGAGCATCTGTGGGGCTTCTCCGCCAGGTGGATCATCTGGTGAGACTTGAGAGTGAAGGAGTCCATCATACCTTTGCCAACCATATCAACACCGGTCGGGACGTACGGCTTTTCTTTCATGTGTATCTTCATGTGCTGCTTAAGGCTGGCCTCCACGGCAAAGCTCTCCCCACAGTGGACACATATGTACGGGTTCAGATCTTTGTGGATCTCAAAGTGCTGGTGAAGGTCGGCGATGCTGCCGAAGATTTCACCACACTCGTTGCACTGCAGACCGTGGGCCTCGTGGATGATGACGCCGTTCTCCGACTCCACCGTCAGCTCCCCTCCGTGGTCGGACTCCACCTTCACCACGTGGTCATGATCGGTCTTCAGCAGCACCTCTCCGAGCAGAGCTTCGTTGGCCGCCCGGACGTCCCCCGCGAAGCAATGCATGTCTCCGTGTTCCACCTTGATGTAGTCGTGGTCCGTCTCCGCTACGATGGCTTCCACGCAGGCGACGGCTCCGAGCTCGGGACCCAGGCCCTGGATCTTGGCCAGGTCCGAGCCGTGGATCTCCAGCTCTAAACCACGCTTCTCCTCGGTCATGATCTCGGTCTCCGCGCCGTAGTGAAGGTCGACCTGGCTGTGGGCTATGACACACTCCGACCCCAGCGTGTCAAGGCCGGGCGTGTCACATTCAGGCTCCGACTCGGCCATCAGAACACACTCCAGCCCCACCACCTCCGTTTTACTGCCGGACGGTAACTTAGTAGAGACTCGGGTCAGAGGAGCTCCTCCGGGTTCAGGGCAACAAGCCTTTTCTTCTGCAATTGAAAACAAAAGTAAAAATGTTTATTGCATTTCAGTGTGCTGAGCATTTCGTTTAATGAACCTTCAATACTTTCAAAGGAGACAGTTACACATGTCATTTATAACTTTCAAAATGTATTCATAAATAATTACGGGCCATAGTGACTTAGTCACTCAGGTCAGTTATATAGCATCAAGTTGAGACTAAAGTCCAGAGTACTGCTGGCATTTCTTTTCCTTGTGTGGCCCATTTGTGGTTTTAAAAAAAGGTTAGGCAGCAACGGTGGCCAATAGAACTGTACATATATGTATATATGTTACAAACTGAAAGCAGGTGTATGAGGAGGATCTGGGGACAAACGATGCATCTAGGATATATACACAACATGGTAAATGGATTACATTTATGTAAAGCTTTTATCCTAAGTACTTTACATTGCCTCACATTCACCCATTCATACACCTACGGTGGTGTCAACCATGCAAGGTAACAACCAGTTAGGGTTAGGTGTCAAGGTAACAACCAGCTGGTCAGGAGCAGTTAGGGTTAGGTGTCAAGGTAACAACCAGCTGGTCAGGAGCAGTTAGGGTTAGGTGTCAAGGTAACAACCAGCTGGTCAGGAGCAGTTAGGGTTAGGTGTCTTGCTCAGGGACACCTCAACAATTAGCTAGCCAAAGCCGGGGATCGAACCAGCAACATCCGATAATCGACGTGATCTCTATTCTTTAAAGAGTACGTTTTCATCCTGTGGGCGTTTGGTATAAATGGTGCTTTACATCTTCCAATCTATCCCGTCGTGGTGGACGTTGACAATAAAGATTTGGTTTATTTTATAAACTCTAGTTGTTACACCACTGTCCAACCTGACGTGCTACGTAAGCACTTGGCTAACACCTTTAGCGGCCAGTAGAGCTTTACCTGACTAAGAACGATCTGAAGCGTGGACATCGAAATGCAGGATTAAAATGTGCGCAGATGGGCCGTCTGCTCGGTCATCTGAACGGCGCTTAACGGGCCGTCCCTGCCTTCATTCGACATTATATGCAAAGGAATTGATCGCTGTTGGGGTTGTAGCCACAATAAGCATCTGATGCTTGTTAGCCTATCAAAACAGCTACATATAGCCAACATAGCCGCTAGTTAGCTACGGCGGGGGAACTGGTTAACGACAAAACACTATTGTGTTAGCGGCTAATATGTTTGCGATATAGCGGGCTAACTAGCTCCATAGCGAGCAATTAGCGGGTATGCGTTACTAGTCAGAACAAACAGCCAAATACAGGTTCAGAACAAACATTTGGAGACAATAAGTGCGTTTTCACCCGCCTCTAGGACACGCTGAGCAACGCGGATATCCTCCTGGCGGGCCGGCGGGCCATCTTGTGGCAGCAGTAGCAGCAGCAGCAGCACCCCTCCCAGCTAGCCGCGTTACTCTAAAATGGCTGCCGCTAGTTAGCCTCCGACAAGCTCCCCTACCGCCCTTCAAAGTCACATCATCTTATGCCACGTATTGGAAACCCAGCGGACGGCCGCCGCTAAAACCACAAGGGCGCCAAACCAAAACATACACATTTGTTGCAAATCACCCATCAATACAGTTGTTGTTCTCAATAGACGTTTATATTTAGCGGTCCGCCTCGCAGCTCGTTAGCTGAAACAAAGATGGCTAACGACGGAGTGAAGGGCTGAAAAGCCCGGGAAACGTCACCGTGTCCTCCATGATGAGGGCACGAGACAAAGGAACCGAAGCCCGTCCAACGGCCGAGTCTCAACCGTACATGGAAACACGTTACTCGGTAGACCCGCCTCAGTTACCGTCGGGTAAAACATGCGACAAGCTGTCTGCCGAGTAAAGCCCTCCTTAATGCGGCAGCAGACACGGCCTCGATTGCGGCCTTGCTCGGGGGTAATAAGCAGGAGACTCCATCGTTAGCAGGCTGGCTACCTAGCTGGCTAGACCAAGCTACCTAGCCGGGCAACTAGGCTACCTAGCCGCAGCACAAGGCTACCTAGCCGGGCAAACTAGGCTACCTAGCCAGGGAAACTAGGCTACCTAGCCGCAGCACAAGGCTACCTAGACGGGCAAACTAGGCTACCTAGCCGCAGCACCAGGCTACCTAGCCGGGCAAACTAGGCTACGTAGCCGCAGCACAAGGCTACCTAGCCGCGGCAAACCGGGCTACCTAGCCGCAGCACCAGGCTACCTAGCCGGGCAAACTAGGCTACGTAGCCGCAGCACCGGGCTACCTAGCCGCAGCACCAGGCTACCTAGCCGGGCAAACTAGGCTACGTAGCCGCAGCACCGGGCTACCTAGCCGCAGCACCAGGCTACCTAGCCGGCTAAACCAGGTCGCTATCGCGGCCACAACTTCCAGCGTCTGGACCCAAACAGAGCGGAAGCTTGATAAGGAAAGGCGCCATCAGACCTGAACTGAACTTAAACAAAGAAACAGAAAGGAAGAT
>OMKP01086410.1:0-17181 GCA_900302375.1 Bathygadus melanobranchus | reverse complement strand
ATAAAACTCACCTTCTCTCTCACACACACACACACACACACACACACACACACACACGTGCGCGCGCATACCATTCAGTGTCAGTCATTTTAAAATGCTCAACAATTCAGTTGACCATGACAATGACATTGTGAATTTATTTTATTGCATATTGTATTCATAGAATGGCAAGCATCATTACCACATTAACTGTAGGCCTGCTTGACCGCCTTCCTCAGATAGCCTACTCTGATGCAACCCTAGTGCTAGTAGTAGTAGTAGTAGCTTGATTAGATTTTTTTCATTGGGGATTACCCTATGCAGATTATTCAGGCAAGTAGGGCTCGTAATTCCCTGAACGATTATGTGTGTGTGTTATTGGTCCAATACAGGCAGGCCTATTGGCCGTTTGAATTTGGAACACATAGGCAAAATTAAACTGTTTCTTGATCATGTCCGTATTGCCATTGACCAGCAGCATGTTATGAAACAGTTAGAAGACATTTGTAAGAACAATATGTTTTGCACGTAAACCCCTACGGCAAAATGTTAATTAGGCTATATAATATGTAAAAAGCACACTAAAACCACAGAGCGTCCTGTTGGTATAGGCCCAGCCTTGACGATTTACAACAGGTTAAAAAAAATAGGTGACATTGCATCATCCCCTTGGCCCTTCCCCCTATGCACCCTGCGGCTCAGGTTGCCTAGCAACATAGTGTCAACCTCATTTCCAAAACACAGCGCTCTGGTGTCACTGACTGGCTAAAGTTTTCAGTGTTTCTTCGTTGTTGAAAAAGGTACGATACATTATACCGCACAAAAAGTAGATGTAGAAGTAAACGTTTATTTTGTTTAGTAAATTCCATGACATTGGATCATGGCTCATACATTAGCGACATGTTAGCGGCAGTGTTTACCTGCAAACTAGCTAATTCACCTTTAGCCTCGGTTCTTGTCCACTATCTTGACTGTATCCAAACCTACAACTGGTGTGTTTAGAGTATGGGAAAGAAAGTGAAGAAAGAAAATGAAACACCATGCAAAGATGCGGTACGTTATTATATATTATACACACTAAATTGTCTCTAGCCCATAAAGATACAGGTTACATGTCACTGAAAAACACATTCTCACACAGTTCGAGCCGTTACCATTTGAGAGCAAAACTCCCGCCACCGTGGTCCTGATGCTGAGCTCGCCCGAGGAGGAGGTTCTGGCAAAAGCATGTTATGCCATTTATAAGTTTGCAGAGAAAGGTAGGACATGTGTCGAATTTTATTTGTCGAATCGCCAGGTTTTTTCAGAAATTGCATGCACGGAATCGTCAAAGAATCGACCTAACCCCTTCTTGCTATGTCTCCCCCTATCGTCAGGAGAGGAGAACAAGGCGTCACTGCTGGGGCTAGGTGCTCTGTCGCCTCTCTGCCAGCTCATTAACCACGAAGACAAAATGGTTCGACGTAATGCCCTCATGGCTCTGGGAATTATGGCCTCCAATGGTGTGTTTGACACTCTGTGGTCTGCTGTGTGATAGGGTTAGGGTTAGGGTAAAGGTTTTCTTGGCACATGGTGTGTAAGTGTAATACCATGTAAAATGGTAAATGGCTCATTTATATAGCGCTTTTATCCAAAGCGCTTCCCATTGCCTCGCATTCACCCATTCATACACCGACGGTGGTGTCAACCATGCAAGGTAACAACCAGCTCATTGGAAGCAGTTAGGGTTAGGTGTCTTGCTCAGGGACACCTCGACAATTAGCTAGCTCCTGAGCTACTGCCGCCATACACCATGTACAAATGTGATTAATGTTTTGGTTGTCAAAACTGACCAATCGATATTTTTTATCAATTGTTCATGTTCATACTTATATAAATAATATGATATACTATTTATATCAGTTCTCCCACGTGACCCCTCTCTTCTGTGACCTCCACTGGCTCCCTGTAATCGCTCGCATCAAGTTCAAGACTTTGGTGCTGGCCTACAAGGCTGTCAGTGGAACTGCCCCCACCTACCGCCAAGCACTGGTCAAACCTCATGCCCCAGCTCGAACACTCCACTCGACCACTTCAGCTGCCCGCCTGGTACCACCACCATTAAAAATAGGACAGGACAGGACAGCAGAATCACTGACCTGCTTCCGCAGGAGACTCAAGACCCACCTATTCAGAGTCCACCTGGACTCTGAATAGCTTCACTTCCTACCCACCTTTCCTCCCCAACCCTCTCCCACCTACCCGATCAATACTTGAATCCCACCCCTCCTGGATCCTTAGCACTTCCATATTTGTATGTCCTGGCACTTCTGGTAGGCACTTGAAATATAACTTAGCTTGTGTAGCATCTTATCCTGGCTACCTGCTGTTGTACATTAAGGAGCCAACCTAGCAATTGTAAGCTTGTAAACCTTCAGCGATATATTGATGTCTCCCTCTTTCGACAAATGTGTTACTTTTTGTAAGTCACTTTGGATAAAAGCGTCTGCCAAATGCTGTAAATGTAAATGTAAATATACTTACATGAATAATATGATAAATAATATGGCTACACATAGGCTGAGATGCTGGTTGCTAGAATGGAAAAAGTTTATCTTACAATAAAGAACATTATCATGTTCTACTTAACTCACTCAATTAACTGATACTGACCAATGTTCCAATGTGACTTCCTTTATTTATTTATTTCCTTGTTTTCTTTGGCAGTTGGTGTAAAGAATGCTCTAAAGAAATGTGATGTCATTCCATCACTCATTGATAAACTGTCATCTGAGGGTGAGTCACAACTTTGAGATGTGCCTACCGGCTAAACATAATTCATTCCTGAAGGGCGGCGGAGTGAAAACAAATACACCTGCTGTGCTATGTTATTTTATACATTCCCTTTCCTATCCTGCCCCTTATTTTTGAGCCTCCTCTGCTCCTGCTACAGAAGAGACAGTAGTCCACGAGTTTGCCACTCTCTGCTTGGCCTCCCTGTCGGTGGATTTCGTCGGTAAGGTCCAGATCTTCCAGAACAAGGGGCTGCCTTCTCTGATCCGGCTCCTGTCAGGTCCGGATCCAGATGTCACCAAGAATACTCTGGAGACTGCTCTGAACCTTGTTGAGGTAGAACTGTGTACATGATTATTGTTATAGTTACCACAGTTACCTATATGCCATTAAAATGTTGATAGCCTCAGTGATAGCTTTGTTATAATCCTTAAATACAATGTTTGATTAAGCAAAGAAAAACACTTTCTGAGATATTAGTACCAACGTTTGCTCATTAAAAAAAATATTTCTATTTGACTTTACCACATGTGTGTGTTTGTGAAGGACCACCCTAACCGGGAGGCACTGTGTGGGCTGGGAGGAATCCCTCCACTGCTGGACCTGTTGCAGTCAGAGTTCCCGGTTATCCAGCAGTTGGCCCTTAAAACCCTGGAGAGACTCACCATCAACCACGATGCACGCACAGCCTTCAGACAGGAGCAGGGCTTTGAGAAACTCATGGACCTCCTTAATAACAAGGTAGGCATGTGTGTGTGTGCGCATGCACCTGTGTCTGTGGCATGTGGCACGGTTGATTCCTAGTCTTGTTGGCAGCTTCAAACTGGAACATGTACCTATCAAACAAAGTGTGTGGTGTGTGTGGTGTGTGTGTGCACATGTTTGATAGGAATCTACACATAAAGTCATGTTTCTTTGTTACTTTCCTGATTTTGGTCTGTCTGTCTGTCTGTCTATGTCTTCAACCAGGACCTGAGTGACCTTCATGTGGAGGCCCTGCGGGTGGTGTCCAGCTGTGTGGCAGACAGGGAGAGCCTGCTGCAGGTCCACCAGGCAGGAGGACTGACCCGGCTGATGCAGCTCGTCCTCTCACCTGTGCCCCCACCACCGGAGGTCCAGACCGGCGCTGCCGCCTGCATCGCCAGGGTGGCGCAGAGCTGTAAGCTGCTGGGGAGAGGGAGAGAAAGGGAGTGAGGGAGACGGACGGAACGAACGAGGGAGGGGAGGTAGAGGGGAGGTGGGCGTCATACACCAATTAGACCTTGACTGATGCTCACGCATGCAGACACAGGCACCTGGCAACCGCATTTGCAGTGGTGTCGCAGGCATCCCAGCTCCTTCAGAACATCCTGTCGTGTATATTAGCAGAGAACCGGAAGCTGCTCCGTGAGCACGACGTGGAGAGGGCTCTGGTGGGGCTTCTGTCTGTGGAGGGAGATGGGGTGAAGGTGGCAGCCTGTCACGCCGTGGCCACCATGAGCCTCCATCTGGCCAGCAAAGACACCTTCAGAGAACTGGGTGAGACGCATACGCACACAAGCATGGACATAGGTACACAGACACAAGCATGGATACACACATAGACACACAGTACATAGACACACGCACAGACACAAGTATTTACATAAACTGTATATATAAGTATAGTCCAACCCTATGCATACATAGATTCACAGATCTGTATACATAGATACAGAGACAAATAGATCCACAGGCACATAGATCCACAGATTCATACATGCATACATGGACATATTCAAGATGCATAAATTGACACTTTCACACGCGAATGCACATTCTATTGATATGCAACTGAAATTGCATTGAACTAAGGGCCCTGTGCACACAGGCATACCCTGTTCTACACACACCAACTACAACTATATCAGAATGAACTACGCCCGTCTGAATGTGTGTGTGTGTGTGTGTGTGTGTTTCAGACGCTGTGCGTGTGGTGGTGCAGTTGCTGAGCCATGGTAGTGAGGAGTTGCGGCAGGCAGCAGTTCAGGCCCTGTCCAGCCTCACGCATAACAGTCAACTAAACGCTGCGTGAGTCCCTCAACCTTCCACTCCCAACGCCTCCTCTCTCTCTCTCTCTCTCTCTCTCTCTCTCTGTAATGCCTCCTCTCTCTCTCTCTCTCTCTCTCTCTCTCTCTCTCTCTCTCTCTCTCTCTCTCTCGTATTATAATTAATACTTTATATTTAGTATTTTGTTTGCAAAATGTAATGTATAGGATAGGATGGATGGAATATGAGACAAAGAGAATATAAAAGCAGTTTATCCAGTTCAACTACTTTCAACTAAGTTTCTCTCTGGCGCCCCCTAGTGCTGTGTACGAGGCATCCGGCGATGAAGTCTTGGTGCAGATGCTCAGTGATGGCTCCTCTGCTCTGGTCAGCCATGCTGCATCCACCCTGGCCGACATGGCCGACCAGGAGCCCCTCCGATGCAGGATCCTGACACACGGGGCCGCGGCAGCTCTGGTGGGGCCCCTGCAGTCCACCACCACCTCCACCACCGACAGCTTACTGCAAGTCACTCGATGCCTGGCGGCCCTTGCCTGCGACACACATGCCAGGGAGGAGGTGTGTGTGTGTATTTTAACCATATACTTATTAAAGGATATTCAACCTGGAACCTTTTGAACCTCTTTCAAATTGGTCCAGTATCGAGCGAGAGCGGTCGTAGAGCAATAGTGCCCCGTCAATGTACATCCTCTAAAAGTACAACATTATAGAAAGGATCCCTACTTTTTTTATTCACCTTTCGCTTGATCCGGTCTATTATTGTGTTTGTCTCGCTCAAGGAGAAGTCTCGTTCCGAAAGATGCCAACCTGAGAGGAAGGCAAAGCAGGATAGATTTAGATGCGGCAAGCCTCTGATGTATCAAAGTGTTGTTTCTTTGAGTCCTGACAATAGCGGTGTATTTTACCTTTCCTCGTGCGGTTGATCTGTGTTGACGGATAACGGGTGTTCTTATTGTGTCTTGAAGACCGTTTCACTGTCTTTCCTACGTAGTTCCGAAACGCAGGCGGTCTCCCTCCACTGGTCCACCTCCTGCGCTCACGTCACAAGGAGGTTCGTCGCAATGCATGCTGGGCCATCAGTGTCTGCGCCAACGATGAGCCCACTGCAGTGGAGCTCTGCAAGCATGGGTAAGACCACAATGGGTAAGACCACAATCCCATGTCCTATGAAACACAATGCAAAATATGATTTTTTTTCTGCTTTCCATTTGTTCGCTGGCATGAATGGGAATTATTATAATGTACTATCACCCAAATATTTGTGAAAGGTTACGGCTGTAACTCTTAACAAATAATTATTGCAATTGCTTCTTTTGTGACGAGAACATAACAGAGGATATGTATACCTGGCGTTATCATACTTACAATGCAGTAGTCTCTTAAAAGCCAGCAGATAGCGCCAGACTTATTGGTTATGTGCTCCTCACCAAAACACTGCAAGTGTGGACACTTGACAACAACAGCCGAGGAATCGCGTTTCATTGTGTTCCTCAGGGCGTTGGAATCGCTCCAGGAGATCAATGAATCCGTGAACCGCAGGAATCAATTCAGCGAGGTAGCGATGCGCACGCTCCTGGACTCCAACCTGTCAGTTAAATACAGTTTGACAGGCCGACTGGCCTCAACAGACATCACCGCAGATGGCTTCTATGACGCTGGGCCGGTGCGTGCGGATGACACTTTGCTGGATACATAACATTAAGAACCATTAAGAAGTTTCACATGAACGTTTACTTTACATTGTACATTTACCCCTTACATGCTCCTCTTTACAATATTCCATTTGTCCCCAGTAATAACAATCTGTTTCCAAAACCCTGCCAATATTCTCATGCCTGTTTACTAGGTTCGTCCAGGTGATAAGGTCATGACCCTTGAGGAGTTGTCCAAGCAGCCAGTCAACCAGAAACGGCCTGTCCTTGTCGCCAACGCAACAGCTGAGTATGACCCCAATCATCCATATATATATATATAGAGAGAGAGAGATAAACATATGCTGTTATATATTGGTTCACACTACGCTATAGTGATGTCTTTCAATTAAATACTTGTGTGGTTCCAAGTCTGCATTGGTGTGACAATGAAAAATGCGTATATTAAAGGGGGGGGCCACATGGGTCAAGGTAGGCATAAGGGATGAGTTATTACAATAATAATCTAAGCATTATTTATCTTCATAAAGATATATTTCTCATTCTCACAAACAATTATTGCGTTCCCCTGTTACTACTCTTTTGAGCACATTAGCAAATGTTTTTTTGAATATGTACGAGACGATGAGAGCATGGACTAATATAAAATGCTCGGTTAAAGCAGAGCCCAATAGAAGATTGTCGCTTAAGAAGTGTTTCTGCTTTTTCCACGAGCCATGTTTTTTCTGGGTTATTAGCGCCGTTCCCTCACACACCCCCTCTTTCCACCAATCCTGTACCCCCGTTACCCTGCCTCTGCAAGTCGCATGGGAGTCAGCAGCACTGGCAGGATAAACAACTCAGCTCCTTGAAGTGTGTGGCAGCCTCGGTGCAAAAGACTCTTTGTGTTTGTGTGTGACTGAGTGGCACATTTGTACCCACACATGCACATGTGCGCTCTCTCTCACACACACACACATTAATTATATTCTCATCATGAATAAAACACATAAAGTGGCACCACCCCTCATTGTGTGTATTTTATTGTCTGCCAATCTGCCCTGTCATAGAGACACACAACTATTGTGGTTTCAATCATGCCCCTGCCAGTAACAGTAACAACACAGAGGACTCATACTGAACTATCACTTTCCAAAATGTAGCACCTACAACATGCTTCTAGGATTCTGTTTGGAATGATTGAGGTTGCATAATATTTAAATATGGTAAATGGATTGCATTTATATATCGCTTTTATCTGAAGCGATTTACATTGCCTCACATTCATGGATATATCGATATTATTTTGTACCAGCTCGTCGGGAGCAGTTAGGGTTGGGTGTCTTGCTCAGGGACATCTCGAATTAGCTCGGCAGAGCCAGGGATCGGACCGGCAACCTTCCGGTTGCCAGAAAACTGCTCGACCTCCTGAGCTACTGCCGTTTGAGTAATGACACTGGTCCATCTTATGTCCTCCCATTTTCAATCTGTGCTGTAGAGGAAGGAAGGAAGAAGACAAGGTCCACACAGAGTCTGCTGTGGAGAAGCCGTGGGCACTGCCGTACGACGCCACATTCCAGAGCCTCGTGACGGACGCCACTAAATCCCTCCTCACACTGTGTGACCTGAGGGAACAATATGTCGCCCTCGCGAGGTGGCCGAGCCGCACGATCCAAATGATCCGAATGAGCTGCCGCATATCATGCAGAGTATTTTATATGAAAGAGATGGCTAATGGTTTGTAAAGGAGCTAATAATGTATTAGAGATATGGTGGTAGTGATGAAGAAAGAGGAAAAGACTACCTTCACCACACTGTAAATGACTCAGTACAACATGTATAACACACGTGGGTGTATTATAAGAACACATTGGTAATAACTTTTCTTCTTCGTAGGTCTCAGCACATCCTCATAGCCCTGTAATAGCCTTCTCATTACTGCCACCTACTGGCCTTTATATGTAGAATATTATGGTATTCTATTACAAACACCACAAGGTACTGAACGCCACTTGTCACTCCCGTCTCCTCCGTGTATTTCTGACGGGGCTTCTTTCCAGGCTGGTGAGCCAGGCCATGGGTGGAGAGGTGGAGAGGCTGCATGAGGTCCACTGGGAGCTCTACCTCAGTGAACTCAAGTTCAGGAGGCGCTCCAACCTCATCCCCATCGGTAGTGTCTGCAAGGGGATCTACTGCCACAGGGCCATGCTCTTTAAGGTAGGCCTACATTGGCCCCTGATCTGTAGCGATCTGGGAGCTTGGCCAACAGATACATAGTTAATAATCTTGTGATGCTGCATGTTCATTACCTTGGGGTTCTCCACTATCACAACACACATTTAATCTCATCTTCCTCCTTACATTTCCATGTTCCAAATTAACATGTGTTCTGAATGCATTGTGTTTACCTCCATCAATACTTCCACTCTATGTAAATGGATTATTTATATAGCGCTTTTATCCAAAGCGCTTTACATTGCCTCACATTCACCCGTTCATAAACTGATGGTGGTGTCAACCATGCAAGGCAACAACCAGCTTGTCAGGAGCAGTTAGGGTTAGGTGTTTTGCTCAGGGAAACCTTGACAATTAGCTAAGCAGAGCCGGGGATCGAACCAGCAACCTCCTGAGCTCGTGCCGCCCACCCGCCTCTACATGACACTCAATGGGCCAACAATACTTTGCCCTATGTCCCACTACAGTGTTTGGCTGACCGCGTCGGGGCGAGCTGCACCCTGGTTAGAGGTGAATATAACCGGGCTTGGAATGAGGTCCTGCTGCCTGTGGTGACCCAGCCTGGGTGCCCACCACGACCCAGAAGCCTCCTCTACGTTGTGGACCTCATGCACCAGCCTGGCTCACTACTGAGAGCTAATACACCTGCCGCCATACAGTACCAGAGTATATAGACCCATGATGGAATACAGACAGGTGGATCTGAATATATAGCCTACTTATGTAATTGAGTTGTATTCTGTGGTGCTTGCCAAATCATAATAAAGTATCAGAATAGTCCTACATTTGTGATTGCTTTTTTTTAATGACTTTCTATAGGCCTACTTTTTTTTCCCAAAACGTGTTATTTCAGATTCTCAAGGTTTTGTTTGGGTCATAAACGAGATAAAAGACGTCAAAAAGATATGACTGTCCCACAAAAGATGTCTACATTCCCCATGAACATTGCACAGCAGTAAACCACCACTTAGGTTAAACTTTTACCTACATAATATCGATAAGCGTGCTTTCTTTTACCGACCACCACGCATGGGAGCGCCAGTTCAGACGTCTGCGCAAAAAAGCGGTTTAAGCTCGCATGCCCCTGAATAAGCCACCAATATTATTGCACTAGGAGCGACATTGACTGGGCTCTGCACTGCACTTGACTTCAGAACGACGAGGCAAATAGTACAGAAGGAAAACATGTCCCGTCTCTTTGCTCGGCTTTCTTCCCTTATTTCTCAACAGGCGAACGCCAAGTCCGTGGTTTTATTAACTAGAACTCCAGCCTTCATTCGACCTCTCTCCACAAGTCAAGGTACTGGAGGCACGTTTATTTGATCCGGTTTTTCTTGTGGGCATATATGGGAAGGGGTAGACTGCCTCTGGCTGTGCGTCAAAGCTCGGCTACTGTTTTTATTTGTTTCAATTGCCGCCCGCGTGTAAATCTTCAATCGATTAAAACACCATTCACAATTAGAGGCATGTGCATTCATTTTAAGAAAATAGCAAATAACAGCATCGTCGTGTAGCCTGCAGCCAATCCGCATGCAAATTAAGCAATGTGTCTGCATTTAACTGCCATATGCTCTCTCTTGACTCTCGCTTACTCTCCGATAGGATGGAGGTCTCTTACTCGCTACGACGAGACCACAGACTGGCAAAAGAAATTGACTCCAGAACAGTACGTCGTCACCAGAGAGAAAGGGACAGAAGTGGTAATAAGACCCGTACCGACATGATCACGCACACACGCACACGCACACGCACACGCTTTAAGATGACGCCTGAATATTGCTCGAACGCCAAGGCAAACAATTTGACTTGTGTTCAATTTGTTGTGTTGTGTAAAGTGGACTTTGGGCTTCATGGCTTCACTTAGTGAGTGAACTTTTTTCACCAGTAGCCTACTTCTGATTTCAAAACAATATTTACAATTACATTTTCAACAAACAGTAGTAAAAGGTTTTAAAAGCTGGAGTCGAGTAATAGGAACACAAAATGATCCGTACACAAGAGTAATCAAAAGCATGTGAAGTTTACAACACGATGTTTTCGTTTCACAACACTAACAAAAATCATGAATGTGTTTGTGTGTCTGTGTGTGTGCACGTGCGTGCGTGCGTGTGCGTGCGTGTGTGTTTGTATATGTTCGCAGCCTTTCAGTGGGATCTACCTGAACCATAATGAGGTGGGGATGTACCACTGTGTCTGCTGTGACTCTCCAGTCTTTAGGTATCCTTCCCCCTGCTCCGAAACGGCCCGTTATGAGAAGAGAAAACATTTAGAAAAAAGATCAAGATCAATATTGGAATTATTTGTGTGTGAAACTCTTCCATATAAAGACCCAATGACACTATTAGGCGGCATTGTGTTCATTGTGAGTAAATATACTTATAATTTATGCTAATTAATTGATTATCATTATCATCTCTTATGGCATTTTACAAAATAGCATTACATTCAGGGCAAATTCCAGCATACAAATAAGTTATATATTAGTTTTTCAAACATACTGTACCTTCTCACCTATTCTGTGCTATTGGTGGATATTGAGCCCAGCCATTCTCTCTTGTCATATATTTCTATTTATCTTACAATCTATTGTGCTCATCTATAATTGTGTTGTGTATCTGCATTATGTTACAAGGAGCTTGTGCTTCGGTGCTTGAACTTTGGGAAGGGTGCTATACAAATAATTTGTATAATTATTATTACTATTCTCTCTCTCTCTCTGGTTAGTTCAGAGGCCAAGTATGACTCCGGGACAGGCTGGCCATCCTTTAAAGAGGCCCATGGGACGTGGGAACGAGACGAGAGTCACACCTGTATAATACGTCGCCCTGACAACAGCCTGGGTAGCACTGGGACCGAGGTGCTGTGCAAAATCGTGAGTTTGATGCTTGGTGAAGACACGTTTGAATGTTGTAGGTTTTTTTCCCGGTACATCTGCGGTAGGTCTTGTCAGCGTGATGATCCCACCCTTTCGGGTAAGCAAAGAAAATGTTGTAACACAAAAATAACCAAGCCAAACGTATATCCTATACTGGGCCAAACAGGTTCCAAGACAAGGGGATACCGAGTACATATATAAAAATAAACAAACTATACCTAGTTTGAGAAAGTACATTTGCAAAGGTTGATTAAAGACTGATTCAGTACTTCAAAGGATAGAAACATTGAAATGAGGCCTAATACTAGAAAAAGAGTAACTTTATACCACTGTTTCTTTTTCTGAGGAGAGAATGGTTGGTGTTTTCTCATGAGCTCCACCTTAGAACTGCAACCAGACCCAATTTATAGCTGCTGGCAGGATAATACAGGTGTACCCTGTTCCCCTAACGAGGAAAAGATCTGTAAGAGAAAAAGTAGCTAGAAATGGAAACTTGAATCCACCCGACCGTAACGTCTGTGTGCGTGCGTGCGTGTGTGCGTGCGTGCGTGTGTGTGCGTGTGTATGTGATACAGTGCGATGCCCACTTGGGCCACGTGTTTGAAGATGGACCGGACCCCACCGGCCAGCGCTTCTGCATCAACAGCGTGGCCCTTCAGTTTAAACCCAGGGAGAACAACCAGGAAGACAAGAAGGAGTAGAACCTTCTGGAACCTGCCGTCAGCCCCCACCAGTCGGAAGATGAAAACACCCAAGACTGAGACTTCAAATACTAATTGAAATACTGTTTTCAAATGGAGGACATTGTCCTTTTTAACACTATACATTCATTGTACCATTGACACTGAATTATATTTCAGGTTTATGTATTAGTATTTTAATTGATTTATAAAATTATTTGTAGATAGTAGTGGTTAATAGTGGAAAGTACTGGAACATGTGCTGCACAATATGCTCTATTTAAAGCATTGGTTTAATAAGAAAACAAAAAACGATATTTTTTCTGTGATTTTCCTTAGTCTTTTCTCTAATCCATTACAAGTCAAACGGTTGGCAAACAAAACCTAAAATGAAAATGACTTGAGTTGTGTATCTGAATGACTTCAAGCCTTCCTCAATCATGTTTGTCTTAATAGTTAGAATATTCTAGTTTTAAAAATCGCCAGTTTCAAGCCATTTCAACATGAGACATCCTGAAAATGAAACATATAAACACTACAGAATTACAGGCGGTCAGTTAATGTGTAACCCTACTTCGCCCCAATTTCTCTGTGTTTGTCTGTTTGAATGTCAGCCAGAGAATATCAGAAACCAAGAGAGGAGTTAAGCTTATCCCCCGACACATAGAAAGGATTGGGCTTGTTGGTTTAAAATAAAACATTTTCAGGAAGAAGTTCTTAACAGCTGGCCCTTGATCACTTCAACCATGACTGGACTAAGCCATCACGCGACACTGGCGGTTGTGCTTATGTGTGTGTGTCTGTGGGGGTCCGCGATTGCGGATGGTGCCGGGGCAGCAAAGCTTCGGGAGAAAATCGTGAGGACGGTGAGACCCCAACCGACCCCCAAACCCAAAGAACTTGAAGAACCAGAAGGAGAACCTGTAGACATATCAATGGTAAGAATAATGCATACTGACTAAGTATGTCTATATTATGTCATTCATTCATTTATTCATTCATTTCTCGTTTTGTTTTTAACTTCATGTGAGTTTAACTTCATTTGAGTTCTACTTCTTGTTTGTATTACGTCAGGGAATGGCTTTCAAAAACCTTAGTGGGAGCTTTGCTAAAGAAGACCCCATGTTTCATATAGTAAAGCGATTATTGTAAAAACACATGGTGTAACTCCTGGTTACTATTTAGGAGAAATCTTCATCCAAAGTGACTGAATACAGATCTTGAAGGAAGAGGTAGGGGGTTAGACATCGTGCTCAAGGTTGCTTACATGCAGGCTTAGTATGTTCAGGATTTACAGGATTTGGGCCTACACTAATCATTTTCGAAAAGCAATTAAGTAAATTGCAACTATACAGCTTTAAGACCCAAAAGTCAATAGCAGACAGGACCGTTATTTGACCTTTGCACAGTCTGTCAACTGTTTGAGAGGGTTTTACCATAACAACAGATAGGCCTAAACACACAGCAACACTGCAGTACTGAATGTTCCTGTCACTGCTGTTCAACACTGAGTGCACAAATGTAAAACAATCACACAATATCAGACTAGTACATTCAAACATGTACATAATGGACATAGTGGTGGCAGAATGAGCAAACATTGCTAGAAGACACATCCTTGCATCGCCTCAACAAGAAGTGAAGTGCTGTTAGTCACGTCATCTGACTCCTGCCTCTTGTACTGTGCATGCCAGTTGTGGGGCAAATGGTACCTTCTCAACTTAGCCTCCAAGTGCCCCTACCAGCTGAGGCACGGGTCCAGACAGGAGTCCACGTTCATAAATCTAACGCCCTCTGAAGAGGACCCCTTGCCAATTTCTGTCATCACCAGCACGCGCTTGTGAGTAGCCTATATGAACCATGGTGTGCTAGATGCAGATGCACACGCACACACCTTTTCTTTATTATTTCTTATGCGTTTGTGCTGTTGTCTCAGTTCTACCGTCGTTTACCACTAGAGGGTGCATATTACTCGACATTTCCTACACGGGCTGACTGTTCACCTTCCTCTCCTCAGTATTCACGATTGTTGGGAGATAAGACAAACATACCGTCCTGCTGAAAAACCCGGACACTACTATCTTAAAGGTACATGTCCCTCTCTCTGTCCTTTTTACTTCCACACACATGCACTATGCACATACTTGTTATTAACCAGCATTCAAATTTGTGTCCGTTTTTTGGACACAAATTCTATTGTCTTATTATTAATTTAGCATGTTTGAATTGCATTCAAAAATGCGATGGTCAATGAAAAAAACAATCGAACGGGATAGTTACATTGAATATGAATGACTAATATATTGGTCAACTGAGTAGGCCTACATTTCTAAATAATCTGCCCTTTTGTCACAAAGGAAAAACGGATTCTGATCCCAGGACGGACGTAGTCTTTAAGGTGGTGGATAATGCCTATGCTTTTATCCTCTACCGTAAGAAAGACGTGGCTACCTTAAAATTATACGGTGAGTTCTTGAGTTCTGTGACTGCCACTTTATCCTTGCATCGTCAGGGCTGAAACTCACTTGTTGTTGATTGTTCTTGGTTGATCGCACAGGTCGCTCAACAATCAATCTGTCAGAGCCCATGTTGACCAAGTTCGAGAAGCTTGCTCAGAAGTATGGCATGAGTCGGGCCTACCTCTTCCCCTTCCCTACCTTCGGTAATTCCACATCCAGACTATTCAGCAAGAAATATTATATATCTTTATTTTAAAGCTGGCGCGATATGTCATCTTTAACTAGGTCTACAGTCACACTCGCTTTAAAAATGCAATCATTTTGAACCTAAACCCTTAGTGTTTTGGAAAATATGTATTCCTCAAAAGTGAATGTATGTAATTGATCCATAGGTCACTGTGGGCCTGTTGACCAGAAACATGTTATCGGTGAGTAAAGTCAATCAAATAGAACAGACACGGACTACTGATCCATACGTCTTTTAGCCCTTTTAGCCCTGAGGTGATATATTCACATAACTAACCCCTTCTCTTGGGGTTTGGGGATATGTTTGCCTTCAGGGCTTTCAGAAAGTTTTGTTTTGTTGCCTAAACCTAACTCAAGTCACAGTTTGGGATGTTTCATACCTGAAATAAACTTAAATAAAAGAGTAAATCCTTTTTTTCCCACAGATTGTGACCCCACGTGCTGAGGCCATTTAAGCAGCACAAACAGATTCCACTGGCCTCACGTCTGGATGCTATTAAATAATAAATAAATAATAATAATAATAAATAAACGTTTAAATAAACGTTGTTTATATAAACATCTATTTCTATTGTAGTAGAGGTAGAGGTGTTGTTCGTACTACAAGAATGTTAAATCAGAAATAGATTTATTGCCAAGTCATTTTCACATTAAAAGGAATTTGGCCTGGCCTGTTGGTGCAAACAATAAACGATAAATACAGAGAAATAAGGAAGTAGAAAAGAGTGTTAATGTTGCATTTAGTCCGATAAAAGAAACTACGTTAATGTAACGTATGGGGGTGCCGGGTCTTGTTAATGAGGCCAGCTACAGATGGGAAGAAACTTAGTGTGGCGTGAGGCTTTGGTCCTGATGGACCGCAGGGGAGTGTCTCAAAAAGTTTGTGCCCAGGGTGGGAGGGGTCGGCCACAATCTTAACCTGCACGCCACAGGGTCCTGTGCGTGATGGTACACAACTGTCCTCACAGAAGCTGATGTAGGACGTGACAGCCTCTGTATACTCGTCCAGACTGTTGGTGGCAGTCCTGAAAATGTCATCAGCGCGTCCAGACATGCCTGTAGATGTTCCACAGCTTCACTGGTCCACTTCTTTGATGTCCTCACAACAGGTGTACAGAGCTTTAATTTCTGCCTGTATATGCAGGAATCAGGTGGACCATGACGTGGTCAGTGTCCCAGTGCAGCGCGGGATAAGCATTGATTACTGTGGTGTAACAGTGAGCCAAAATATTCTCTCTGGTGGGGCTTATTTAATAGACTGTGTTTGGGGAGTTCGTGTGTGCGATTTCCTTTGTTAAAGTCACAGAGGACAATAACTAAGGAGTCCGGGCTTGTCCGCTCCACACACAGTATCTGGTCGGCGAGCATGCGCTGTGCCTCCTGCACGTTGGCCTGCGGTGGAATGTGAACACCGACCAGAATGAATTAAACGAACCCACGGGGGGAGTAGAAGGGTTTACAGTTGATGAAAATCGATTCCAGATCAGGAGAACAGTGCTGTTGGATCACTGACACGTGGTTACACCAGCTACTGTTGACGTAAAAACAGAGACCTCCGCCTCTTTTTAAACACTTCAGCAACCTAAAACATGTGAACGCAAGTCCTTTCAGTTGCTAGCAACATATCAAAGATGCTTTTTGATGTAACTTGCATTTCTTGCTTTGTTCTCACAAACGTAGAGAAGGAGGGTTAGGGGGGGTCAACAAATGAAGACCAGATGTTGAAGAAAAAGAGAGGAGGGCAAGTGGTTACAAAACCAGTGGGATTACCTAACACCACAACCCTAGCCCCAACTCAAACCCTTTTAGCACCCCAGTGTGTGTGTGTGTGAGCTTGTCAAACATATTTATCACCAATGTGGAGAGAATTGCACCCCCACACAAAAAATGTTCTTGCAAAAACTCGGCCTATTGCAAACATATTGCTGATTTGTTTGGACTCAAAAGGGGCCTCTAAGGCTATTTTACACAATGCCGATACAATGTAAGTCCTCTAAATCAGAAAATTGCCATTTTGCCATTGTAAGGTGCAAATGGCTATTGCCCCCTCTCCCCCACACACACAACTACATGATCTGTCCTGCATATCACCTTCCTTCACATTCTGTTTGGCCATCTCATTTGCATGTCGAGTTATGCAAGGGCTGAGATTAGTTTTGCTTTGGGTAAGCGCCAAGGACCTTCTGTAACAAAATCGGGGTAATGTTGTTTTCACTGTGTATGTGTGTGTGTGTGTGTGCGTGCATGTGCGTGTGTGTGTGTTTTTGTGTGTGTAC
>OMKP01086404.1:11596-24875 GCA_900302375.1 Bathygadus melanobranchus | reverse complement strand
ATTTACATTTACGTTTAGAGCATTTGGCAGACACTTTTATCCAAAGCGACACTTACAAAAAAGTAACACATTTGTCGAAAGAGGGAGACAATATATCACTGAAGGTAGAGTGCAATTAGAATAGAACAAGTTACAAGCATTCCTGGTTGCCAGGTCAATAGAGCAAGTTTACAAACTTACAGTTGCTAGGTTGGCTCCTCACTGTACAACAGCAGGTAGCCAGGATAAAATGCTACACACGCTAAGTTATATTTCAAGTGCCGGGACATACCAGTGTACAAGATCCTACAAAGAGACAAGACATACAAATATGGAAGTGCTAAGGATCCAGGAGGGGTGGGATATTGATCGGGTAGGTGGGAGAGGGTTGGGGAGGAAAGGTGGGTAGGAGGTGAAGCTATTCAGAGTCCAGGTGGACTCTGAATAGGTGGGTCTTGAGCCTCCTGCGGAAGCAGGTCAGTGATTCTGATATAAGATATAAGATTCAATAAAAGATACGTATTCAAATCTAATAGTGCAAACTGCTTGTCTTAATACTATTATTAATGTTATTAATGTAATTAAAGTGTGTTTTTGTCTCGTTGTTTATGAAAAATGTGATCCGTCCTTGTCCTCTCCCTGGTTGATCTCCACAGCTGTCTCGGTCCATATGGACCCCTACGTCGCAGAGACTGGGGTCTCCCGCTTCCTACAGCAGAGCAGCACCTGGAGGTGAGTCTACATCCCACACTCTACCTGGTCTAGAAAGTCGTACCTATTTCAAGTAGCAGGTTAGGATATGTTTACGCTTAAACCAGAACTCAGACTCAAGCGAGCGCTTCCTTGAACTGCTGCAAATTTTGGTTTCACAACAGCTGATTTCAATCTTGAGGAATGAGTTCACGGATCTCGGATAGGTTGAACCTGAAAAATGTGCCTTCATGACAGGCTTCAAAAGCCATCATCTATCGCAAAAAAAAAAAGTGATCGATCAGGGAATGCCCAAGCCGTCATTGCTATTTCATTGCTTTTATTGGTTGAAGTACTACGTCACCATGGAAATGCTGGCTCTGAAAGACTAGTTGAAACATCTAGTGTTGCCAGACAGAAAGAAGTGGAATGTTCTGCAATGGCCAAGTCAATCACCTGACCTGAATCCAATTGAGCATACATTTCACTTGCTGAAGACAAAACTGAAGGGGAACTACCAAAAGAACAAGCAGGAACCGAAGACAGTTGCAGTTGAGGCCTGGCAGAGCATCACCAGGGACAAAACACAGCATCTGGTGATGTCTATGGGTTCCAGACTTCAGGCTGTCATTGACTGCAAAGGATTTGCAACCAAATATTAAAAGTGACAATTTGATTTATGATTGTCATTGTAATTCCTACACCGTTCACCTGATTTGGATGTAAATACCCTCAAATTAAAGCTGAAAGTCTGCACTTAAAGCACATCTTGATTGTTTCATTTCAAATCCATTGTGGACTTGTAAACTTGTGTCCAAATATTTATGGACCTGACTACTTATTTTTGAAGAAAGGTGAAGTTGTAGTTTAATATACAACCTACTGTAGTGACATACTTTGAACATGCATCAGTTGAATAATTCACATTACAAAACAATGTTAATCTTTAATCTTTCAGACAGGTTTAATCTCCGGTGGTTTTATGCTGCAAACTATCACGGAGCACGTCAAAAATACTAGACTCCACACCGAAACCCCAAAACTCATCCCATTGCCATTGCAGTTGTTTGTTGCCATTATCTAAACCAGTGGTTCCCAAACGGTGTGCCGTGGCACACTGGTGTGCTGAGGCAAGTCTAGGTGTGCTGTGGGAGTCTGTGACAACCATACATTATTATTGCGATATTGACTAGAAAATGTTAAGTTGGAAATTGAAATGTACAACTAATATAGTTTGTCAAATTGTATTTGGCATTAGTAAATAAAAATAAACGTTTACAGAGTGATAACACCTGTTCTAGAGGCTATTTTGCCCGGATATGAATACAGGTGTGCCTTGAGATTTTGGCTTGCCCTTTGGTGTGCCTTGGCTACATGTTTGAAAACCACTAATCTAAACCAATGAGATGATAGAAAGAGGGGGTAATTGCAGCCATGGGTGGAGTTATTTCTAGCTAACCTGTTATGTACGAGGTTTGCTCCAGGTTAGGCTCACAGCATGAGTCGCCACGGTAACTAAACTGAGATTAGTCTAAGCTTGGTATCTTGGTAACAATTCTGCCATTCCCTGAATGCTGACTATACCAGTTAACCTGGAAATCCAGTTTCTGGTCTACGCTTGCATTTTCATTTAGGGAATTTGGCGGGCACTTTTGCCTGAAGCAGCTTCGGGTTTTTATCTACGACCACATATCAGGAACAAATGTCAGGTCAAATCAACACTTTATACTTTTACTATTTTGTCATTTGTCAGACACTTTTATCCAACACAGTGAACTCAGATGCATGTCATTCATGAGTAGGTACCCCCCGCCCATGGTAATTAAATGCTGCTTCTGTGTCCTCTCTATTATTCTGTCTATAATGTTTACATTTACTTTAGCGTTCATAGAAACACAAATAAAATTGCAATTGCGGTTTCCTGCCGGGGATCAATAAAACACATCTTATCTTATTCATAATATGAATATCACGTGTCATTCCACAGATATGACAAGCGCGAGGACGTGCGCCCCGGACACCCGTTGATGAAGACCTACTCCCACATTCTCATGGAGGTCAACACCAGCAGCATCCGCCTACTCCAGGATACCCACCTGGCCTTGGTCTTCATTCCGGGGTACGACCATGTGGTCTTCACCCCCACCCAGCTCCCCCCCTTCAAGGTGCATCTGCAGGACAAGGTGGTCATCTTGCAGAGGAAGGACTTCACAGCCGGTCTCAGTGACGGGAGATGACCGGGGACTTTGTTTGTATCGCGGGAAAGGTGTATTTCTACCACAACCAAAATCTTATGACCAAAGTTTGCACTTTGTTGTGAAAATAGTATATTTTAGTATCTCCTAATTTTTCAGGAGATACTGGATACTAGTTATTCTGTTGATAGTGTACAGTGGAATATTTGTCATAACACAGATTACTGTGACGATATTGAGAGTATACTGTAAGATATATGGGGGTGCACAGGACAAATGGTAATACTACCACCAAGGATCTAAGTGGTCCTGTTCAACCCGTTTTACCGGTTTGATTCCAACGCTATAAGGATTGCATTGTCCTGCAAATCTACCATCTTGAGGGTTTTTATTTCAGATGCATAGCAGAGAATGGAGTTTCCAAATCACAATTTCAAACCACAAATGTTTACATTGAGATTAGATACATTGGTATGTTCCGGATCATGTCTTGTAGAATATTGTTTAAGAATAAAAAAAATTAACTGGTATTTGATAAAATTCTTTAGCATATCTGATTCATGTTTTCATTAGCTACAATTGTGCTTTCTGAATGAATATATAAAAGCGATAATCTAGATAAATAACACGCTATAAGGGATATAAAACAATTATGTAGGGAAAAACTTTATTTACAGTCGACCACAAGATCTGCATGGCTCCAGTTTCAAAGCTAAAACATTTAAGAAATTAGCTTCAAAGTCATTAATTATATAAAAATTACATTACTCAATCATTAAGAAAAAATAACAATAAACCCATAATTTAATCCCTTGAAAAAACATACTTAAAAATTGTGCTTAGAGACAAGTTGTATAATCCAAACAAAATCCTTATTCTGAAAATACAGCAATATTTTACATGAGCATATTAAAAACATTTGAGCAAGTAAAAAAGACCTATATCTAAATGACGGTACCATAAGCCACAAATTCACAATTAAAAGAATTAAATAAAATAAACATCTTTCAGTCACAGCATTTATTTTTGGGGTCAATGTTTTCATTTTTAGAAAACAAAGCAACCTTTACTTGACTATGATAATCAAAAAAAAAAGAAAAAAGACCTGACTTGATTTTTGCAAAACTTACGAAGTATGTACAGCATTTTGACCTGAAGTAGTTTGGGATAAGGCACAAGGAGAGAGCAGACACACACAAATAATAAGAAAGAAATTGAACACACATCAATTTACAGCAAACAAGTAACCCCTACATCTACACTAAACCCCTCCCTGATACTCTGACGAAGAGCTTTCCATCTCGTCAGCTAGTTCATAACAGTAGTACACACCAAATTCATCACAACCTCCACAGTCTAGCCTTTGCATTTGGGAACAAAAAAGAATCAGTGTTTTAGTTGATATATTCTTTTATAACCCCCACCCCTCCCCAAAGAAAGACCCATTTCACAGCTATGCATCTTGGTCCTTGATAAAGGGTTTAAGTGAATGCTCTCTCACGATCAGTATTGAAAGTAGATCAAGGGCAGGTTGACCTTGAGGAACAGCAGACCCTCGATGTTCTCCAGTGAAGGTCGTGGCTGGTTCACGGCCAAGCTGGCACTGGTCGTGCTGAACAGGCTTTCGGCCGGCACCACACTTGGTGGACAGCCAACGTATCGGGCGGCTACTTTGGCAAGGTCTGGCCACTGGAACTTTCTCACGTTCCAGTAGTCGAGGGGGTCACAGCTTTGATCAAGTATGTCTTCTTCCAGGTACTCCAGCACGGCCAGCTCAGAGGACCGGGGCTTCTCCTCCTGCTTGATCTTGTGTCGGATGTCGTCCATGAGGGACCACAGGTCGTCTCTGCTGGAGCCGATGGCTGCAGCGGTGGGCTCCCCTCCGCGGCCGTTCGGTAGCAGAGGCGTATCGTCGAGGGCTGAGGTAGAAGAGGACAGATTCAATTCGCGGACGAGGTCTTGCTTGCACTGCTCGGCCTCGTCCTCTGTGAACAGTGAGGTCTTGTATCTGGGGTCCAGCATGGTGGCCCAGGTGTACCGCGGGTCGTGAAGGGTGGCCGACATCCTGCCGACCATGGCCTCCTTCAGGGACTTGAGCATGTTGTCGATGCCCACCGTCTCGTCGAACAGTAGGTCAACCTTTCGGTTGAGGATGTGGATAAGTGGTATGATCTGGCCCAGGGTGGCGGTGCGAGAGCTCATCTCCTGGCAGGCCACCTCAAAGGGCTTCAGTGCATTGCAGACCGACAACATCACCTCCCACTGGTCGCAGCTGATCATTTCCCTGAAATTGCACTCTATAGACAGCTCGTCGATGGCTTTCTTCTGCTCCACTAGGCGCTCCAGCATGGAGAAGGAGGTCCGCCATTTGGATGGGACGTCCTGCACGAGCTGGTTCTCTGGCAGCTGGTGGCGCCTCTGGAGCTCGGCCAGCTTCTCCTTGGCCTTGGCCGAGCGCTGCACACGCTCACAGATCTTGCGCGCTATGCTCAGCAGGTTCTGAACCATTCTCTGGCTCTTTATGGCTTCGGTGACGATGAGGTCGACCGTGTGTCCGAAACACAGCACCGTGGCGCGGTCACTGTCCTCCAGGGCGTTCCGCACGGCGCTGCTGTCGGTGACCGTGAAGCCGAACTTCAGCCCCGACGCGGTGACCCAGGACTCCCACAGGTACTCCAGCTGCTTCTGGATGGTGAGCATGTCGTGGTCGCAGTCTATCTGCGAGACGCTGAGCAGAGCAGAGCAGTGGAAGTCCTGGCCCTGAGGTCTGAGGTTGGACTCGTACGACGCCCAGTGGGCGGTGAGCGTTAGGTACTCTCTGGTCTGGGAGCTGACCCAGATACTGGTGGTGAAGTGGACCACACCACTCTCTGCCTCTTTGAGATGCAAGAGGACAGCATCCTTCACCCTCTCGTACATGTCCGGTATGGCAGTGCTGGTGAAATATGAGGCGGACGGTGGGGAGTACTGGGGCTGGAGGTACTCCAGTAGTCGGGTGAGCCCGGAGTTCTCCACCAACGCTGATGGCTGCAAATCCAGTGCTAGCATCTCTGCAATGAGTTTGGTGATTTTTTTGGCAACCAAGTGGTTTTCATCAAACTTTTTGCCGTTCTCCTCGTATGACGAGGTTTCTGCGAGTTCCTGTTTAATTTGAATTTCAGAAGACGGCACATTACCTGAGATAGGGTTGTTACTGTCAAGAACATGTCCATGAAACCGCTGCATGTGCCTGAAGAGGCAACTCGTGCCGAGGTTTGTGGTCTTTTTGCCTCGACTTATAGTGCGGCTACAGTGCAAACAGACCACTTTGGTGGGGTCGGTGGGGGATATGGAGAAATGGTTCCACAGTTTTGAAGTCTTCTTGCTGAAAACAGGCAGGGTATGGGGCTTCTTCTCAGTGACTGGGTTGTTGGGTGCTTTGGTTGAGTCCGGTTCAGGTTCCACAAGGGGGGTGTACGGCTGGGGCGAGAGGTCCTTGTCGTCTGGGGCTTTTTGGTTTTTGAGAAAGTCTGGGTGGCGCCGCATGAGGTGTCTCATCAGACAGCTGGTGCCAAAGTCACCCCGCTTGCCCCGACTGATGACGCAGGGGCAGTAGCGGCACAGTGCCTTGAGTTGATCCACCGGTGACACAATGAAATGGTGCCACACCTCCGACTTCACCCGTTTCATTATTTTCTTGTTCTGCTGGAACACGGAGTGATCCTGACTGAGGCCAGTGCCCCCAGGTAGTGCCCTGGGGGAGGAGTCCAAGGCCTCGTCTGCGTGGACTTCCATGGAGAGGTTGAGGGAAGACTCGTGCCCAGACAGGTTCAGGACTTCGTCCGAATCCTCCTTCACCTCCATGCTATCCTCCGGGTGTAGGGCTGCTTCGTCCGACATAACCTCCGGAGGGGAGAGAGGAACTGGGAATTCCTTTTTGATTTCCAGTGCGTCCTGTAGCTGCGAACGGGGCAAGAGCGAAGGCGGGTTAGTGTAGGGCGGCGGGATGTGGTTACCCTGTCCGTTCTCTTCGATGACCACTTCCTTGTGAGCCCTCCACATATGTCGGATGAGGCAACTCGTTCCCAGGTCTTTCCCATTCTTGCCGCGGCTGAACTCGTTCATGCAGTGGATGCAGACGGCTTTGGAGCTGTCGGCGGGAGAGAGGTAAAAGTGTTTCCACACAGCAGATCGCCGACGGGAACTCGAGCTTTTCGGCGTTCCAGGAAAGCGCTCCAGACCTCCTTCGAGCACATCTTCGGGGCCACTTTCGGTGGAATGTGAAGATGGAGGTGGGCCTATAGCGAGCGAGAGCTCAGCGTCGGTACCTGGCTCGGGATTGGGTTCAACTTTGGGCAACACTTCTTTGGACGAAGGATCTGGGTTGTCGGCAGACGAGGTGGACGGCGACGTCTTGCTTGAGGCTGGACTGAGAGCGATCATCGACAGATCTCCATTTTTTGGCGAGTTGGGCGAGGGAGGTATCAGAGAAGAGGTGTGAGAGCCCAGAGGTGTGTGGTTGGAGAGGGTGTCGGCTCCCTCTTGTAACAGCACGGTGGGGTGGGCCCGACGGACGTGCCTCATCAGACAGCTGGTGCTGAGGTCTTTCTCGTTCTTCCCACGGCTGAACTCCTTCATGCAGTACAAACAAATGGCTTTGGTGCTGTCGCGCGGGGAGATACAGAAGTGGTTCCAGGCAGGAGACTTCTTACGAGGGTTGGCATTGCTTCGAATGGACGACAGGAGGCTCTGCGTTACGGCGTCCATGGCAACGTCGTACAGCGTGCTGGTGTAGCCGCTAAACAAGCTACTGTAATCATCATCTCGGGGGAGGTAAGGACCCGTGGCGCTATCCAGTGATGACCGCTCGTCTTCCTGAATCTCCTCCTCCATTTTGTTGACTTCTTCAACCTCTACTTTGATACGTTTAGCTGCTCTGTTGGAATTATCAGATTCTGGCTCGATCTCCATGGTCAGCTCTCCATGGTCGATGTTTAGACTTTTGTCCGAAAGTGTAGGAGAAGCCGGGAGCGACTCTTTAGTCTTTTCTGAATCTGACTGCTTGTCGACCTGAGGAGATAAATATTCCGCTGCCACCGCTGCCGCTGCTTCCTCCTCCTCCTCCTCCTCCTCCTCAGGAAAAGTAAAATGTTTTGTCAGCATCGCAGAGGAACCAGCAGTAGACTTTGCGTCTGCTACTTCATGAAGGTTCATGCTGTAGGACTTGAACACATAACCCTCCTGGCCCTCAATCCTCAGACAGCTGCCTTTCGCTTCCCTTTTCTTCCTCTCAATGGCACCGCTGAGGTCGGACGACGAGTTCTCCTCCCCCCTCGCAGACTCCTCCTCCCCCTCCATCTCCATCTCATCTCAGCACGGCAACCGCTTCTCTCTCTGGGGGGGGGGGCACACGCTAGCGTCTTCAAAGGAGGGCAGGGATGTGAGCTGGAGTAGTCATGGATGTTTGGCTCTCAAGCTGCGGCTGTTGTTGTTGTTGTTGTTGTTGTTGTTGTTGTTGACGTCTGGCTGCCAAGAATGCAGGAAGCTCCTCTGTCCTTCTCCATTTAAAACTAACGTTTTCACCTCAAACACCTGCAGAGAGAGAGCGAGAGACAGAAGAAATAAATATTAATTTCTTATTATGAAGGAGGGCTTGATATTATACATTTAATATTTGGATACTGAATGCGTTGTGTTTATATTCATAAAGGAGCAGGCCTAATATTTGGATACTGAATGCTTTATGTTAAACCTAAAAAAGTAATATGCGTTAGTCAACCTAAAAGAGTAATATTACTGTACCGAATGCTTTATCTTCAGCCTAAAACAGTAATATCTGCATGTCGAATGCTTTATATTCTACCTTTACCAGTAGGAGGCTAGTTCCAGCCTCCTCCTAGGCCTGAGGCCTACCACCAACTGGATGGTCCAGTTAATCAACAAACAGACCCCCACCGACACCCACCGCCCAGTACCGACCCCCACCCATCGGCGAAGAGCTGACAGAAGCCTGTTTTCTAAGCATTTTACATTTTACTGAACAAGCAAAAAAGGTAATCGGCCAAGTGACAAAATAAACACTAATTTAATGAGCATGATGTGCATAGTTCCTATTAAAATAGTTTAACCTAGAATCTTGCATAAGTGAATGATGGGAGGGTTTAGGGTCTTTGGATGCGAGGGACGGTGTTTGTAAACCTTGTAAAGATCTGTTTGTTCCCAAAGACAAAGATACTGTTACAAGCTGAAGCATGTAGCTTATAGCACTATGTAGCTTATAGCACCCAACTACGCCAGTTGACAAGCACTGGTCAGTGCTGGTCAAAAGGAAAGGAAAGGGCAGGAATCTACTATCAGACTGTGTGTGTGGTAGTGTCTAGTTACTAGTACACTTTCGAAATGTTGGATAAAAGTGCCTTTTTTTTTTCAGTGTTTCCTCTACATGCATCAAGCAGTAGATTACTAGCGCCATGCAACACCCCCACCCAAAAAGAAAAAAACAGTTCAGTGCCCCAAATGCTATTTCCTTTATTTAAAAACATATCACAGGTGCCCCTACTGCACCCCCTCAATTGTTACATTATAATATAATGTGGAAAAATACTGACAGCTAAATATGTTCAGCTATAGAAGAATAAAAAACGCATAATGATACTGTAGGTGGCATTAGCTCTTTAGACTAAATGTAGGAAGCAAAGAGAAAAAGTAACACATGTGAATTAATAATAGAAAGCGTACATATTTGATTATGTACAACAGAAGCAACAGTATTATGAAACAAAGACGATGGGATGGCTGCAAATTGCAGACTGAAAACTGTATGCCGCATAGCATGCTTGCATGCTATATTGTTATACCATTATATGAGACCATTTTTGTTGGAATGCACCAGAGCGTTGCTGGAATCAGTGATCACACTAAAACCTCTATGCACACACACACACACTATTTATCACAAAACACAATAATTTGTATTTCCATTGTAAATTGTGTAGCACAAGTACATTGACAACTTTTTACAATTTTGGCCCCCCTGGCAAATTAACAATCTTAATCCATTTTTGGTGTGGTGAACTATAAAAGCTATATCTTCTATTTCAAAAGGCAATCACTTCTTAGCACAATAATAAGGGGATTCGTTAACAAAATGTACCCTTAACAACACATTTCCCTGGACTCAATCAAGTGTAAAACAATCCAACTATCTTTCAACAAATTGAACTTTGCCAAACTGTAGCTTTTAATGTGAAACTCAAATATTACGAACACATTATCATTACAATGATAACATTAGGTCTGAATTGCGATAAGAAAACACCAAGTTAACAACAACACAAGTTAATTCTATTCTAATTGCAGTCTACCTTCAGCGATATATTGTTGTCTCCCTCTTTCGACAAATGTGTTACTTTTTTGTCGCTTTGGATAAAAGCGTCTGCCAAATGCTCTAGATGTAAATGTAATTACAAAACTACTACACATTAAATATCGAGTAAGCCTACTATCCAGACGATAGCGTAAGTAGCGCCTTTTCCAGAACAGCACACCAATGTATCAATTCATGTTATCAGTTACACAGTCGAAAGTTAATTATCAGTGTGTTTAACTAATTCAACGTAGAAAGTGTGCTATCAAATATCTATCAAAATGGAAGGAGTCTATATGCATGTCATTCAAGGAAGCTTGCAGCAATACTGGAGGCCACGCAATCGGCCCGCTGCGCCTGCTTCGCACGGACACTGCACTACTAAACCAGTACCACAATATAAGCACCACACACACCCGCCGATCAGTCCTCAAAACAACATCAACAACAACAACAACAACAAAGAAACACACCTCAAATCCTTACTTGATTACTTTTACGCGATCCATGAACTATAAACACAAGTGCTACGGGGCGCTTTCTTGGCTATTTGGATTTGGGTTGAGCATTATACAGAGTAGCCGACACCAAACAAGCCATTTCCTCAGTGTCTTGACAGCCAGCTTTTCCGGGTTCGGCCGAGAGCTAACCAAACACGATCCTTCCTCAATTCATCGTCTTGCCACACTTCCATGTTGTACGACAGTAATACGTAGTATAAAATGTACATTAAAATGTATGAAAAAAGATCACTTTCTAACCGTCCCCGCCCGGTGTGAATTGTTTTATAATCGTTGTATGATTAAAGTCACGTGTGTGACGTAAACAACAGTTTCTCTGTGAGGGGGTCTGGTTCCAACCCCCGAGGACTTAACGCTTTTAATATTCAGTGTGAAATTAAGTCTTCACCTCAACAACAAGGTGGTTCTCCAGGTGTTGACTTAGCTTAGCCACTGGTGCTAGCTAGCTTAGCCAACTAGCCACCAGGCTAGGCTGAACACAAACAAGGCGCGTGGTGTTAACCCTTCTGTCACATGAATTCCTATCAGAAATCGATCGGCGCGATTCGGACGCAAAACAACCCACCCGATCCAGAGTGAATCGGGATTACCTGGTCCACACTGGCCGCACACATAAAGTGGTCTAACAACCAGCTAGGCCACACACACACACACACAGAGAGACACACACACAGGACATAGTAAGCCAACCTGGCGTTGCAGAACCAAACCCCTGGCTGTACAACACAAGGATCACCACCCGAGATCCGGGTCGGATCAGGACTCGGCACGACGGCTACGACGACGTGCCGACTCACGTACGTCTCCAAACCTCCAAATAAAACACCCATATGTAGTATACGCACCCATGCGACGTGACGGTGGGGTCGGGTCGGTATCGGCTCTGAAACGGTTAAAGTGTAGTACATTTGATTGATCCGGAGAGTTGCTTTGTCTGCTGCTGGCCGACTGGACTGCAGCTCCACACAGCGACGGGAGGAACGGTGCGTTTTAATGATGTCACCACCACCCATCCAAGACACGGCGAGAGGAACCATGAAAACACAAAACACAAGTTGATACACACTGAGAGACTTGTTACAGTGTTACACCAAATTCAAATTAAAACAAAAACTTTCACGCAATAGTTAAGTGGAATATAATGATACACACGAATAAAAATAAATACAATAAAATTAAAATAAACGCAATTAGGCAAGTAAAGCAAATTGTAGGGGTGTGTATGTGTGCGTGTGAGAGAGGACTGACTGACGCCATCGCTTGCACGTAAACAGTTCAATACACACAATACAAACACGCAATGCATGTATATATATATATTATATATAATACATATATAATACATACACACATATATATATATATATATACATTCGTTTTATTATTATTGTTATTATTGTTATTATTATTATTATTATTATTATTTCGCTGGCATACACCCAAATATTGAAATACATTTTGCAGTACACATCCGTCGGTAAACTAGCATTAGAGACGGATTATGTTGTGCCGCTTTGTTCTTAACGGGACAGCGTGGAAGAGCCCAGGAGCCACGATTAAACCATTGTGTGTGTGAGTGTGTGTGCGCGTGTGTGTGTGACAGATGGGCCGTTGTGTGTGAAAGGCTTCCCCTATTTTTTTACATTTATAAATCTTTATTTCAATGAACAGACAACGCACAAAATGTATGGAAACCAGTGCATACGACAAAAATAAATAAATAATGAACCCACGGTTATAAGAATTGCCCATACAAAGATCTTGAAAACATTACATATATTGATTTGTGTTATGTTTTTGGAGTTCAGAATAGAACATTAGCTTTGTTTTACCATACTGTTCAACTGAAATAAATCAAAGCAATACATTTTTTTTGGGACATTTTCACGCATAGACGTGACCTCTGCTGCGTCATATGTAGCGTGGTGCAGTCTCGTGCCTTCTTGTGTTGGGGGTCGAGCTACACCACAGCTCCGTCGCTTATTCAGCTTTTGCTCTCTGCGGAGGGAAGACAGTGACTTCCCTCTACACCTCGATGAATGAGCCGTGAAACCAACCATCAGATTTCTGCTTACACACAAAGACTTGAACGTTTGAATGCGGAACTTTGCGGTCATCCAACCATCCAACCTATGTGGTCCGCATACATTGATGACTGGTGGCACTTGGGCAGGCGGAGCAGATGGTTGTGGTCTGGGTGCTGCTTCACCTGGACTGTTATTCATAACCAGCGCTTGAACTTTCTTCTTGTTCTTGTTAGTCAGTTCACTGAACTGGAGTTGAGCGACTTTTCTTTGAATGTCTCTTTCTTGCTCCAACAACCTCTGTTCATCTTTACTGTATTTCTCAACAGCATGTACCACATAGTCACAAAATTCCCTATGAGGCTTTGCTGTCAGTCCCACAACATCCTCCAACCTGCTCCTTACTGGGGTAGGCATGGCTTCAATCACTAATGTTCTAAAGAGCGTGGTCAGTAGAGGGCTGCTTTCAGCTTCCTCCTCAGTCTCTTGTTTCCACCTCTTTAGTTGACGGCTGATGTATGCTGC